>JZKD02S1999897.1:629205-650979 GCA_000966675.3 Picea glauca
GGGTCTTCATTTATTAACTCCAAATCCTGAGGTTCAAACCTCATGGCCCTACCACTTCTCTCATTCTTTCTTTTGCTTTGGGGAGTTTCCATGATGCTGGTATATATTAATTTCACACATGTAGTAATGAATTGTAATACCCTCTCTGTGCGGCAAATAAGAATGATGAACTTTGCAGAAACTACAAGAAATAGTAGCAACAAGAATCTTTGTGCGGCAAACAAATCAGTAACAAAAATTCCTGGCGTGGCATTAAACAACAATGGAAGACTTGGCACGGTAGGAAATTGTGACGGAAAATTTCAGCGCAGTGGAAAACTCAATGCGACAATAGGAAATTCAGAAGGAAGAAGGCTGATTGTGAGAAGAAACAACTTGTCCAAAAAGCTAGTTTGCAGTGAGCTCCAAAAGACTTTAAGCAATGGTTGAAAACAATGGAGGAGACACGGAAAAATCAAAACAACAGACTTACGTAACGACTGACAGCAAATAACTTTTACGCAGCGAAGGGCTCTAGATCTTGCTGGAAAAGAAACTACGGATGACGCACAAACTCTAAAAGTGAAGGAGAGGCATGAAGGGTGACCAATACTTATGCTTGAACGAATACAGAATGAAATCATGGAAAAGGACAGTAAATTCAAGGTGACGAGAAGTTTGAAAGAAGGTTGAATATTTGCGTAACAAACTTGGGCAATGGGTACATGCTAGCGGGAAACCCCCCCCTATGACTACACCAGGGTTCAGAATGTAGGCAGATCGATTAATCGTCTAAAAGTCAATTAATTCTCTACACTACCCCAAACATACCAAAACTCGTATGAAGAAAGCAAGGAAAAGGAGATCGAGTAACTATACCTCTAATCCCACGTCTGGTGATGACCTCCTTGCGCTTGGAAGTTCCATTGACTACACGCCTCCTCCCAAGGATGACTTGCATCCAAAGATTGACAAACAGAAAACTACAAGCATGTTATTATTTATATAAGTTAGGGTTAGATGTTAGAATGTCAAGCATAAATCAATAAAATTATTCAAGACACCATCATTTGGGACAAGAAAATGTAATTCTTTTATTAATAAAACATAAATTATACCTTACAATCTAAGTCGGCCACCGTTCCGCGAACCTGGTTCAGGCTCCTCTTCACCAAGCTCCAAGTGCACCTTTTATAAACTTCTCCTCTCAACCTTCTGATCTCTTCTTGGGAAGTGAATGGGTTCAATGGAGGGAGAAGGGGCTAATGAGGGAATGTTGAGGCAATTTCTCACAAAAGGCAGCAATATCTTGGGCAAGGAGGGGAAGTGAAATCGGGCAGAGTTTCACTGTTCTTATGCTTAGATGTGAAATGAGACCCCAACACCTCCTTTTATATGACAAAAGGATGGTTATTCGGTTGGGTGATAGGCTATAGCAGGTGGATTAATTGGGAAACTACCCAATAGCCCATAATCTCAACGAATTCCTTGCAACTTTTTATTTTTTGCAACTTTTGCAAGTATACGCGGGCTGTAATGGTGCAGCATGCATATGTACGCGAGTTGTAGTGGTGCAACAAGCGTATGTACGTGGGCAGTAATGGTGCAGGGCATGCACATCTTCAAAAAATTGTTTTTTTAAGAAGAGCAACTCAGCAGTGCTTTGGCAAAAACTGAAAGTAAGAGGGCCAAGGCCATGTATACATGTGTAGAGCAATTTAGGGTTATAATAGTACACTTTTGAAGTATGCAAAGTAAAAATGATTGTACTTTTCTGACTTCATGATTAGGGAATGATGCTCATAATGTCTTTTGACATGACCTTTATCCCAACCACATGACTATATTTTGGTGCATAGTTTCCACTTTTTCGACATGACTCGAGACTTAGGGAAGTTGACCTTTACGATTTAAATGTGATGAACCTTACACCTCTTTAACCAACTTATGTCCAGACCCGTTACTCGATAATTTCAAACCACTCTTTATTTGGTCACTAACCTTATAAACTTTGACGCACTGACTATGACTCATCTAGGACTGACTCTAACTGCAAAAATCACAGTGCTAACAAGGCGAAGGAGGTTAGTTGTGGCACTTCTCTCAACATGCCTAGATAGCTCTACCAATGCAATGTTGCAAGCAATTGTGTAGCATTAGGCATATCAAGCAGGAGTGTTTGTAGAGGGTTTTGTTTAGACCTCAATTAGTCCCAAGTTGGTAACTTAAGGACCCTTGTTTTTCTAAAATTTTCATGTTAAGCTTCATCCTTGAAAGGTATTTTCTCAATTATCATACCTTGATAGATGTCATTGAGTTGCATGAGAGGATTGAACATACTAATTGATTTCTTTACTTTGTGATTGAATGCAAACTTGTGCTTTGCATTATGTCTTAAGCTTGATTGGTTGCATTTGATGTGTTCTTGTTTGTGCATTAATGCTTATTCTATTTAGCTAAGCTTGCATATGATTTGTGTTTCCTTTGCATATCGCTTGCATGAATTTTATTATGCATGAAAATGTCATGGCTTACTGACATGTTCGAATGATTGATGGCTTATGTGTTTTTTAAGGTTGAATGTTCTTTCATATCTAAGTTTGTAGGTGGTCATGTCATGTTTTCATAGGTGACATTGAAAGACAAATCAAGTGCATATCCATACAATGAAAGATGCAAGATGGTACAAGAAACAAGGATTTAGTTAAAAAGTGGGAAAGTGCTTAGTGGCACATGCACATGGGAATAGCGTGAAGCAATAATGAACAAAAAACCAATTAGAATCATATGCCAATGATGTCTCATCGCATCTAACAATGATACAACATAATCATGCAACTTGCTAATTACATCACAAGATCCACAATATCAACTTTGGAAATGCAATATCAAGTGTGGAGGGAATGGCACCTTAAGTGACAAAATCAAGGAAATCTCGATGTCCTGTGCATGAGGTTGATTTCCAACTTCGTCTAAGCATATCATGGATACTCTTGATTATTGGAAATCTCGTGGACAAGTTTCGGGTCAAATCGACAATCTTACCATGTGTTTCCATGGTGATGCATTTGGCGCTTGGAGGCCTCCTTTGCAATTTAGTATCTAATTTATGAATCAAGACCTTAACAATGTTTGGAATCCAGATCAAAGTCCATATGACAAGGATGAAAGATTAGCAAAGAAACTTTGATTTCAATGAAGCAATGGTCCATGTGAAATCTATACTTTAGCCTCTGAGGCACTTTGCACACATTTTTGGTAATCTACCAAGTTGAGTTTTGAACACCAAAAGGGAAATTTAGACATTTTCTAGGCATATGGACCCAAGTTAATCAACAAAATTCAATTATGAGGCCCAAAACTATCAAAGCGTTGATTAAAAAAAGGTATTGTAAGTGAGGCAGATTTTGCTTCTCAGATTATGAAAGTAAACCAAATGAATTCAGAATAGGGCCTCCAACCACTCGTTTGAAAGCTCTCAGTGTCTACTATGTTGAACAATAAGTAGTTTGGCGATCTAAGGTTGGATGGAAGAGTTATGGGTTTATGAAGGAAAAAAAAAGGGGCATCATCATCACTCAATTTAATTAAATCTTAATAGTTCATGAGGCCTACTTCAAGGTTGTTTTTTATCCCATTCTCATTTGTGAATCTTGGTGATAGTTGTGAGGTGCCATCTATTGAGTTTAAAATCTTGGTTCTAAGCACAAAGATCCATGAAAACACTTGAGCCTAAATCACTCCTCATGACCACCAATGAGTCAAATAAGCCACAAAACATTGAACAATAGTAAGAATTCAACGCTTAAGCTTATTAAATATGTTTTTAACAAGGGAGAATATTCAAGTTGGTAAATCATTTTTGAGGTTTTTTTGCAGCTCTGGAGGCAATTTCGCCAAGTAAAGGAGCAAATTACTCTATTGGGAAAGTTGTTGACTTCCCAAGACTATAATTTGCCTCATGAAGGAAATTTTTTGAGTATGGAATCCAATTGGCCCTCCAAGTGAATGATTTTCCCTTGCATCTTGAGGTGGGTGAAATTTGTCTTTCCCTAGCAAAGAAAAAAGTCAAAAACATATTTTTTTGACAAATAAAGCTAAAAATGACAGATCATTAGCGTAAGAGGTCAACAAGCCTCCAAGGCTAGTGATTTGTAGATCTAGCTACCCAAGGTCAGTGGTTTACCCCCAAGAGGCAAATTTGTCACCTTAGAGTGTAGTGTGCCCTTCTACCTCAACAATTTGGCTCTCTAGCATTTTTACTCAGTTATTGAGCTTTCTTAAATCCGAAGGCTCACCTCACAATGCAGTATTCCCTTATTCCTCAATGATTTTGTCCTTGGAAAGCTTTCTTAGTGACTTGAAGTGATGGTTGGTCTGCCCACAAGCTAGACGATGAAATGTTGCCTCTATTTGGTGTTGAACTCTTCCATTTTCCTTCATTTTCTCATTCTTCCATTCTTCATTCTTAATCACTCCCACCATTTCTCATGGAGTTGTGTTGACCTAAACGTAACCAAGGCACTTGCAATAAGTAAGCAAGAGAAATACTCAGCTTCCAAGAGTTATATAGCACCAAAGGCCATTGAGGAGTAACATTCCCCATCTTGAAATCAATTTGCAAAGTTATAGCTTGTCGAAGTATCATTTTAAATCTTTAATGGTAGCATGTAGTTAGGCATGTGAAAATGAGAAGGAGAAACCCCCATAGCAATGTGTTTTCAATCTTGTTGTGAGAACACAGAGGTTATTGATCCCTGGACCTACCCACTTATTGAAGAAATCGACTAGGCCATTGTTTGAATATTGGAGGGTTACTACACCATGATGAAATAGAGCTGCACATGAAGGAATGTGAAGGAATGAGTTTTAATGTCCATTGCCAGAGAAAAATAAATTTCAATCTTGGCTCAGGGTTTAAAAAGTTGCCTTTGCAAGAAATTGAATTCGAAATAGTCCATAAATCTATTGAGAAATACACTACCAATGTGTTTCTATTTGCATGAAAAATATCTACTCATAACTCAGTGCGAGCATTTTCTCATAGTTTGGTAGTCTCAAGTTTGAGTTGCAATGGATAAAACTTAATCCTGAAGCAATCCTCTATCCCTTTGTCATGCTTGTAGATTATGTGTTGCAAAAAGTTTGCTCTTGTTTGAGAGTCGTTGGTGGAATTGTTTCTTTCAAACCATTTGTTTTTGTCATGCTTTCCATTTAATTACTTAACCTGATGCTCAATTTTTAATTGCATATTTCTATGGAGGGTTAGAAAGTGGCCTTGCAAATTTGTTTACCTCCATGACAAGAAACCGTGAATCCAAGGTTGGAGTAAGAACCTTACAAGAAGAATGGTGTCACCCTTATGCTCTCATTCACGAAGTGAAGGACAAAGACATGGAAATGAACATTCATAGGTATGAATGTTCATACCTTATTCAATTATGCTCGCTACTACCAAAGTCGAATGAAAAAGCTTATAAATATTGTAGCATGCTACGTGATGAATTTTTTTGAAGGATTAATGGCATGGTTATAACTTTTTGGGGGGTGTAGGTTGTGAAGAATTCATTGGGTGAAACTCCTTGATATGAAACCCTTAAATGAGCCACTATCATTCACATTTCAGTAAAAAGGAGGTGAATTCACAAAGTCCACTTGCTCTCACAGTCTTATATTTCCAATATTCTCCATGCATTTACTTATTTCCAAACATTCAAACCAAATGTCGCTTATCATTCTTCCATGTGCACATTTGATGAAATTCCATGTTGCTCATGGGCATCCTCAAGTGAATGTTTATTGTAACATACCCAAAGCCTTGGTTGGGTCACATTACTACTAAAAACAACCAACATATCGATTCAAGTGCATAAAATGTGTGCAACATGAAATACTTGTATTCTATTATCATTAATTCTTAAAACTCACGAATGTAAATGTTTAAACATGAACAAAAATAATTAAACACATACTGCAACTTTCATACATACAAAATATAGAGTGAATGCAACATCCAGTCCTAGCATTAAAATTGCAAATGATGCAGTGATCGAAACACTTATCTTTTAAAATGTTTTTCACAACTCGCTACAAATGAAAGACGTTCCTCCCAACCATAGGCTTTGTTGTACCAATTCTCTCTGCAACAAGTCACCTTCAAGTTGGGGCTATGAGTCCATAAGGACAAAAAATCTCCTATGGGTGTCTACAATCCACTGTAAGCAACTCAAAACCCACTAAAACACAATGATGTGACTCCTACTATAATTCCAACCGCCCATCAATCTGCACAACCCAAGGGATGATATTTCCTTCTTTGCACCACAGTCCCTCAAGCAAGCTACATCTCCTCAAGGGCTCTGGCATAGACCAACCAAGAATCTCTCTACTGGGGGCTCCAGGAAATCCAACTACAACAAGAGTGCTCACACAACAAGCTCACTTTCTCTTGAGTAATTTTCTCAAGAAAAAATCACTCACGGTCATAACGGCCTCTTTCCTAGCATAATTACCAACTTCATCAAGTTGTCTTCAATACTCACTATGGATGGTCACTCTTTCCCACACTCATCTCTATTTTTCCTCATTTCTTGCTAACTATAAAAAATGTTCTTCCTTCCTACTCAAATTTCCTCTTCTCCTATGCTTTCTTGACTCTTACTCTTCACTTGATGATGATTACACTCAACCCATGTTGCCACAACTAGGTGGGTTGAGTTCCTCACCCAACCTCTTACATGAATTCAATGATTGCTAAATAAGTCAAAGCAATAAATGGTTTTAAATGACAAACTAATTAATGAAGATGGCTTAAGACTCAAGGCATGTGGAAACCCCTCAAAACCCCCATTAAGCCCCCTCTTTTATGGAATCATAGCCCCCCATTACTCTAGTCCTTACCCATATACAACTGGCAATATATTCCATTTTATTATTTTCAATGTATAATGTAATACATATTACATCGCTTGGACCGCAACCATTCATAATACTTACAAATATACAATGCTACATTGGGGGTCACAACTGGGGTGTTACATTTGTGGAGTTTTCTTATCATCCATCCAAGAGGACAAACAAAGGAAAGAAGGCCTACGTATGCAATTCACTGATTGTAACTATGAAGCAAACTAGTCCCCAAGCCATGGTCAAATTTGCAAGAACTAGGAGACAAATCAGATGAAAGATCACATAGATGGAGAAAATGTATTTTAATTAATTTTATTGTAAATATGTCCACATGATCCTATTTTGGATGAGGATAGAAAGTTGTAAAGTAGGTTGGCCAAATAGGATAGAAAAGCCAAGAGTCATTTAGGAAGGTGCCAAGAGTGGTTTCCTACTATTTAGGGTTTACTACTCATCATTCATGGAGCTCCTCCCCAATGTTGGAGAAATTGGTGCAAATGCATCATTTCCATTTCAACTTTTTACACTAGATGAAAATCTACCACTATAGATACGCACAAAGTAGTGCTCCATAAAACTAGGAAAACTTTTTATTATTGAACAAACAATTGTTTCTTTTTTCCCAAATGAAGAATCAAACTTCTAGTTTGATACAGTTGTCAAGTTGCTCAAAAACTAATGGCCCAAAGGAAGTGTCCCTAATAAAGACAACAGTTTAAATAAGATGGGAGCAAAAGATTCTAGAACAAATTGTATACACCTAGTTCTAGGTTAAATGTGCATAATCACATAACCAACAAGGGAAAGTTACATAGCAGCTAGTCCTTACCATAGGTCTAAATACTAATGATTGGAACTACATGTCAAATAAAGGTGATAGTTGAATTGAAGAATGAATTCAGAACAAGGATCACGATAAACACAAAAAAAATTGGCAATGTCAAGCCACTACTTGTTCTACTCATCAATGCAACATTGGGAGATTGTGCAACATTGGGAAATGCGTTTTCCAATTAGGCATAATGATGAAGCAACTCCAATGCCATCTAATTGGTATTCCCATGTGCAAGCATGAAATTTATTGATTGTGTCGCAATGCCATAACAAAATAGTTGGGCTACATATAGATCTGGTTTGTGCCTCAGTTGGAAGAGTTTCTTCGTCCATTGCTAAGTAGTGACTAAATATTATTATATAAGTCTGCGAATAAAAATCCAACATGAATAGTTGGTGTTGGACACTCAATTATATGGCGTGGTTTGGGTATAATGCCTGATAATGTGCACCAGTCCATATGATGACTAGTGTAAAATAAAAAGGTTGATCATGTGTGTCTAAGATTATTTCACTATGTAAATATATATGTAATGTTTTCTTCAGTTTGAACTCGTATTATTTATTATCATGAAACATGCTTATGTTTCTCTTCTTCACAATTCTAAAGCATCAACTAATTGGAATCAAACTGAGAGTTTCTAAAAGTCGTTGTCTTACAATAGACTTTGGTGTAACCTTAGTGATTAAGCCTTTGAACTTCCAACAATCTACACAAGTAACCCTAAGGAAATATTAGTGGCATGTTGTGACATACCCCACTGCCTGGGTACCTCAAAAATTTGCCTTCTTGGGAAAATTTTGAATTTCTGAAATTGTTCTTTAAATCAAGAACATAATGCAAGTGCATGTAATAACAAAGAAACATATTAAACTATAAAATAAATGTCTATCATGTCATGCACAACATTAACAACAAACAATCATGTTATAAACTCAGGACAATGATAATATTAAATACACAACGGAAATATATTTAACAGAAAAACACAGAGAACTTATATTTTAAAGAAAACTTCACTGATTGGCTACAGACGTCGAGCGTTCCACCCAACCTTAGGCTCTGTTTCACATAAACTCTCTATAACATGCCACCCCCGAGCTGAGGATATGAATCTACAAGGATGGGTGCCTAGGCCAACTCTAAAACAAACACCAACCAACTATCAAGCTCTCACATCTTACTCAACCACACAACAAATCCTAGTTTTCCGGCTCTCTTTTCCCTTCAACGTGCATAACCCAAAGAAATGAACCCCCTTCTCTGCAATGTAATCCCTCAAGTTGTTCCACTTCTTTCCATGGCTCCAGTGCTACTGGTCAGGAAATCTCAATGTTGAAAACTCCATAGATTCTCAGCTATGGACAGTTCTTTCCCAACTGTTGTCATTCTCATGCACACAAACATTCATTTCTTATTGGAATAACCAGTAGATACCTACAACAAACCAACAATGGCTCTCTACCTCCAATAATTTATTTTTCATGCCAAAACCAAGAATGAGATTGAGAAAGAATGAACAAGGAACAAATGGAAAATGATTGAAGAACCCCCCAACAACCAAAAACATGGTTTATATAATTATGTGCAATAATGCACCATGTGACCTCCCCAAGAAGCTCACTTAACCACTTTTCCCAACTAAATCCAATATGGGTGAATAAAAAATAATAAAAGGCTTAACCCCTTTATTCCCCTCTCTTATAGAATCTTAGCCCCCCTATAAGTCTGTCATTATTTGTCTTGCAGCGAGTGATGCATTTTTTATTATTAATATTCACAATTTTACATTGTTAGGCTCTCTGGCCTTTTAACTTTATAGGCATTGGCCTTTCAACAAAAAAAAAAATACATTATTAATTTGGGGACTCAAAACTAGGGTATTACACATGCTACCACCAACCCCCCTTATGAGCATGCACAAACTTGTGCATGTCATGTGTGCTAGGGCTTGAGCCTTCCTATCAATCTTACGTTCATATGAACATTACCAACAATAGGAAAAACACTAACACCAAAGTAAAAGTATAAAGACAAGTATCAAAGTATGTCAACCGCTATATATATGTACACTCATTTGTATTATTAAATGTAAATCAAGTACAAAATTGTGGTTGAGTAATCAAAATTGACCAAGTACACAATATGAATAAAGGAAGCTTCTCAAAAAAGAAAAGAAATATTGTCAGAGAAACAATATACACAGAAGCTTATAATATGATACATAAAAGATATGTGCAATACACAATATTGTACAATAAAATACGATAGTCCATCTCACTATGGTTCATCAGTTCACTACAAGGGAAAAAATGGTTAAGAGAGGTTTTTAGAATTGTAATATTAAATAAAATTCTAGAAAGCATCCATAAAACCTCTTAATGGTTGTAGAAGTTATTACGAAGGTTTCTTATAACTAGAAACTTTTAGCAAGTGAAGGTTTTTGTTAAGATTTGTTTTTTTCTTTGGTGCATTCTATGACAAGGTGTATTGGTGCACAATATATGAGTACAAACCAATGCACTATATAAGAGTACAAACAAGTGCACTACATATGCATAGGCATATGCATCAATGCAATATATATCATGTGCATTGACACATTGACATAGTGGTGGTTGGAATAGGAATGTTCAGTTGTTCTGTGGCATAAGAAGATTGATGGAAGCCAAGGATTGGAAGAAGATTGATGGCGTTGTGCTCACAGTATACCACCTCACATAATTCTAGGTTGGTTTGATGGGGCTTCGCAGAGAAACGGAGAACAAATCGGTGCTGGGGGGTTATAAAAATAAATGACCATACTGTTTACAAGCTTCTTCTAAACAGTGGTAGGGGCACCAACATGAGAGTTGAACTCCTAGGTGTATGGGCTATTCTTAATATGGATCTAAGACTATCTATTTTGAATATCCACGTCATGGGAGATTCCAAAATAATATTCGATTGGCTTAATGATATTGGCTCTTTGCAGGTTATTTCCATTGACAACTGGAAAGATAGAGTTAGGGATCTCATCAAGCAGTTCTCCCTCATTACTTTCGCTCATGTTTACAGAGAAGAAAACCAGGAGGCTAATTTCTTCTCCAAACAGGCCTTGTTGGAACGACTGGGAGCGATAGTTTTCTTCCAATGGATGGAAGGTCAAGAAGGACCCAGAACATACATTCAGATGTACTAACCACGCTTTTTGAAGATGTCTAGAGGACGGTGTTATGTTATGATATTTCTGGTTTAGCATGTTGATCCTTTCTATTGACCGTGGGGACTAGCATATTATGGCTCTTTTATTTTTGAAAGACTCCTTCTGAGATGTTGTTATATGTTTCTTCTTTGGGATAGTCCCTCTTTGGAACTTTTTTGCTATTGTAATGGAACGAGACTAGTGATGGAAGGTACATGATCGATCTGATATGGTTGGACCTATTTTGTAATGGACCTATGAATATGTAAACATATTATATAACTTAATATAATGCACAATTTTCTTGGAGAAAAAAAGGAATGTTCAGTTGTATCAATGTCAATATTTGTCATAAGTCCCTTTTTTTGCACATCACATTATTGTGTCTCGATGCATACAATTATATTAAGCACATAGGTGCATCAATAAGCATATGATGCATTGATGGCCATATCAATATGAGGAGCATTGGTGCAATATACTGCATAGTGCATGGGTGCACATTTTGGTAAAAAGCAAATTTTATTTCGTTGATTTTTACAAAATATTAAATAATGGTTTAAAAGTTAAATCATTATTTTAATAATATTAAATTTTGATCTTTAAATCATTAGTTTTGATTTTTGTGATTTTTGCATTGAATAAATGTATTATATTGTGTAATTAAATTAACAAGCACACTGACACTACATTTAACGTTGAATATTTTTTCATTTTAATATTGTAAATCATGCATATATTTAATCAAAAACATAATATGTTAAAGAAGCATTGCAATAGAGTAAGAAAACACATTGTATTATTTAAGAATAAGATACCTCATCATGTTAATGGAAAATATATTTCTTAGTAACTATGCCATTTAAAATCACTGAGATTGGGTGGAAGGGTTGATTTCCTCACACAATAGGAGAATAGGTTGTGACATTGAGGGCACTAATATGAGGGAGGATGAAAACTTGAGGTTTTTTCTTGTGCCAGTTAGTACGACAAGAAAACATATAGTTTATGTTGGTGGCCTTGTACTCGAGGCAAGGGAACCTAGTACTCAGAATCATGGTCTTTACTAGTTCTTTTCCTAAAAAATATGGTTGGAATGTTCTTAATAGGCTCCAAAATTGAGACAAGGGATGAAATGACCTACCACTTAAGAAGTCACTATTATTCAATCAACAAGAGAGACATGGAAAGTGGTTCCCCAAATTCTTGCTACAATACATGCAAGCTTGAGCTTGGAAACCTCAATAACCATAGGGTTGAGATAGAAGCCACCCCACCCAAAAGAATGGGCAAGTGGAGACCCCTAAAGACCCAGGGGAGAAAGGCCCCTTCATGCACCCACAGGTTACTCGCAGATACCAAATACTTAGTAGAGGGGTTTGAATCCAAGCACAAGCTTTCCACCATGCAACAACTAGTTGAGCTCGAGGACAAGGTCCAACGACAAAGGTGAACACCTAGAGTTAGACTCTGGATAAAGAAATAGAGAATATGGTCCTAGACACATGTATCTCTTTCATCAAAATTTCCCAATACAATAAAATGATGTGCTTGTATTGGCACATGAAGGAAATGGTAGCCTGTAACATGGACAATAAGAAAGAGCAAGACAACCCTCGCCTAGAGCACATTATAGACATCCTCCCACTAGTGGATGACAAATATGATTCTTTTCTAGAAGAAATTTGCAGCCTGCATGATGGAACTACCTGCTTAGCCTATAGACATGCATGTGGTTACTCAACAACAAAGGAAAAACTTGTGTTCCTAACGATAAGCACCCCACAACACCCCATCTCTTTTGATGACAAGAACACTTAACTAAGGTCTAATCACCCCTCAAGCTTTTCTAGTTTTTTATATTACATTGCTAGTCATGGTAGGTCTAGGTTTGAGTCTAGTGATTTTCTATTTTAATTTAGGGAGTGATGAGTTAGCCCATGTAACTTGATTATGGAAGACTATATATGACACTCTAAAGACTAAAATTAGCGAACAAACATTCATAAAAGCTATGTGGTGTATCTTCTTGTTTAAATGTCTATTAGTTTTTATGTTGTTTATGATTATATGCAAAGGTCCAAGACCCATAATGAAAATATCTATGAGATTAACCAAGTATGGTTGACCCCAACATATATGTAACCTAGATTTGTATATACATGTCCTCCTCTTACTTACCAAACAAAAACAATACAATACAAAATAGAAAAATAAGTGTTATAAACAAAATATAAAAAAATTATAAAATATAAAAATGTGCTCTCAGAATCATTTTGAAATACAAAATTGGTAATATTTATTATTTTTGTTATTCATCACTTTAATTTCTTTCATTGGTCAAGCTTCTTGTAGGACTCATTTCTTCATATTGAAACCTTGACTTACTTTAGTTACATTGTTATGTCCCTGCCATAGCAAGGACATTATGTTTTGGACAATTTGCATTATGTCCATGCACGGTTCACGAGGCGCTAAAACAAGGTTTAAGTTATAGTTTTATTGTGTGATGTTGGCATCAAGTCTTGGTGCCAAGGGGTGCCGGTGGGATGTCGTCACACCATTAATGACGTTGGCATTGGGGTTGGCATTGGCTAAGGGAGCAGGTAGGTAGTCAAAATAGGTGATTGGGTTCATTATAACATCTCAGGCAGGTGGAGTATATCGTCTCATTCTTCGTTCTTGGTTTTATGTCTGAGATCCTCGTTGCAGTCCTATAGTATTCATCATGGGGAGACATTGGGGGAGAGCACCTAGAGTATATGCAAAGGTCCAATACCTACAATGAAAATATCTACAAGGTTAACCAAGTATGGGTGACCTCAACATATATGTAACCTAGTTTTGTATATATAGGTCCTCCTCTTACTTACCAAACAAAAACCATGTAATATAAAATAGAAAAATAAGTGTTATAAACAAAATATAAAAAATTATAAAATATAAAATTGTGCTCTCAGAAACATTTTGAAATACAAAAATGGTAATATTTATTATTTTTGTTATTCATCACTTTAATTGCTTTCACTAGTCAAGCTTCTTGTAGGACTCATTTCTTCATCTTGAAATCTTGACTTACTTTAGTTACATTGTTATGTCCCTGCCATAGCAAGGACATTATGTTTTGGATGATTTGCATTATGTCTCTACACGGTTCTCGAGGCACTAAAACGAGGTTTAAGTTATAGTTTTATTGCGTGGCATTGGCATCGGGTCCTGAGCCAGGAGTGGGAGATGTCGTCACACCATTAATGACATTGGCATTGGGGTTGGCATTGGCTAAGGGAGTCTATCCTCTCATTCTTCGTTCCTGGTTTTATGTCTGAGATCCTCGTTGCAGTCCTATAGTATTCAATGTGGGGAGATGTTGGGGGAGAGCACCTAGAGTATTGAAATAAGGGTGAAGTAGTTTTGAAGCAATCATTGGGAGCCTCTTGTACAATGTAAACTTCCAGATTGATTGGCGTGGCCATTTGCATGCGGTTTCAGCTGGTGGCACTGGTGCTAAAAATGAAATTGAAGTTGCCAAGAATATTATCTTCAACGTCGATTTGTTGGCCACTACGAGAAATCAACTTCAACTTCTCAAGTTTGTGGGTAATATGCCTTGTGTTCATTACAGACCCGTTGTCTTGGAGGTCGTTAGAAGGTTTGTCAATAAACAATTCATGGAGGATTAAATAAGTGCATATCACACACTCCAATTTTTCTTTGATTTCCTAACATTTCTCTGCACTCAATGCCCTCCTCTCCTGCGGTCAGTCAATACTTCATTTTAATGCTAGAATTTTGGGATCCATTTTATTTTTTACTTTGCTTCTTTCCAATGCTATCTGAAACACTAACTCTTAAATTTCAGAGAGAAGATTTTGGATTTTGTCTTGAATTTAGTGGTTGGTTTTCTGGTGGTATTTACAGGCCAAATCGACGAATGATGACAAAGTTGTTTCTCAGAATTTGAATTCTAAGATCGTCGAGGTAAATTGTACCAGTCCACCAGATTTCCTCTAAAAAGTTGTCAATCAAATGGTAATTTTTTATCACAGATGTCAACCATGAGTGTCGCGGTATCACTGCCCCTTAATCCACGTTCATAGGAGTTGTGATAAAATTTGTCAAAATTTTAAATTTAACGGTAAATAGAAAAATGTGTGACTTACTTCCATGTGCTTTGTTGCATTATTTTTGGTGTTAGTGGTTATTGGCATTGCATTTTTTTGTGCTTTTTGCGTGGTGTCCATGACACTCTGCTCTGTAACTCTTAATTTCTTACAAAGCAATTTAATCTAATCCGAACATTTATGTTATTATTTTGTCACCCAATGACCACGCCAGTGTTCTCGGAATTTTGTAATGTTCTTTTACGTATAAGCTATGGAAACGTTCATCTATTTCATTTTGTTGTGATCTTGCTGACTATTAATGGAAATAATAATGTTTACTCTAACAATTTTTATGTCAAATTGTGATCTATACACCTTGGAGATCAATTTAAACCTGTAAATCTGAACAAAGCATGGTCACTGAGAATGGATTTGGTATCCAAAGGTAGAATGTAATCAAAATAAAGTACTTTGAATTTGCTCTATATGTAGAATTTTGTGGGAGCAGGTTCAACATTTGTTAGAGCGCTCTCTCTCCCTATGTGTGTGTTTACTTTGCATATTTATATAGTTATATGTACCTATGATATAGGTTCTTTTTACAAAAGTTTTTGATAGTGAAACATTGATTCATTAATGCTATGTTGGTATATTAGGCAGAGACATTATTTTTGTATTTGTTGCGTGGACTTTGAGGTGGAAGTGGTGGAAGTGGTTTCAAATATGGGATTTACAGAGGCGTTATACATATTGTTCTGAGTCGAGGAGCAGGTATTGCTTTTATTAAGGTATTTCTTATATTTTAATTATTATTATTTTTGGGGGGCCTTGTTTAATTGTTCTACATTTTAGTCCTTTAATTGGATGATGATGATGATGATGATTAACGTCCACTAAGACCTAATTGGTCTATCGGACCTTAAGAGGGTAAGTGATTACTTGTGATTCTTTAGAATTTTGTTTCTGTGCTAGAAAAGCATTAAGAGAAGCTTTCCAAGATCACCATACTTTTGTTGAGTTAAGAGGTTAGGAAGGTTGGTAGTGTGATCAATATTTTGAAAATGAGATCTAATATGAGTATAGGCTGGACAATTTAAGAAAAAGGTGTTGGATATAAATATGCACAAAATCACAATTTTATGTTGTTTAAATTGCATTTTTGAATGCAAAAATAGATTTAGCCTGCTGAAATAAAAAAATATCCTAAAAAAAGACCAAAACTTAAAACAGTTAGGCTAAGACTTTACTACTTTAGTCGAAAAACTTATTATGATTTCGTTTATCAACCAACATTAGGGACAACTATTATTGACTACTATCAAGATATCAATTAAAAACATAATAAAACTTTAACAAACCTCTGAATTTATTTCTTAAATCACAACCATAAGCTCCCAGGCTTATTAAAAGTCACAGAGCCGATATTGTTCCCTAGATTACATCTCCATCTTCATCTATAGATGCTGGGAAATAAAATAAAAGCCCACTTAGAGAGCCATAGGCTACGAGATCCAGAAAACTTATGTCTCTGTAATGGGATCCACATCGTATAACTAATGGAAGGAGTTTCAACAGTTATGAAGTAAAAATTGTCAACAATTGGAACAGATCTTCTTCAAATATTACACTGAAATGGCCAAAACCCTTATGACCGTTATCAATTCCCTCCATGGAAATATGTACTTGTCTTCGAGAATGTGAATCATCTCCTTCCGTCGTTCTGTCAATCCAAAGACCGTCGCCACCCGTTATCAGAATGAAACATTTGTTCTCACTGATGTGGCCAAAGGTTGAATGCCACCTCGACATCCAACTGAGAAGGTCCTTCTAGGTTTGTTGATTTCCAATATCACACCACCTCACTTACTTGTAAGCTTTGAATTTCTTCCCAAAATTTGTTCAAGAAAATCACTTCATTCTCCACATTTAAGCAGTGAGAGAGCATCACCAACCAATGAGGTCAGGAGTGTATATATATAGTTTACATAATAATATGAAAACTAAATGCCATATGTCTAGGTTCTTATAATAAGTATATAGTTATAACTAGTTTAGATATATTTTAACTTTGAATCTATCATGGGTTGAGAGGCATTAAATTCTCCAAGGTGCAAACCATTTTTTAGAACGTAAAACTTGAGGAAAATTTGCACCTCAAGGGATTTGATAGGTCCCTAGTTAAGATGGATCTACACTCGTTCTTAAGATATATGTGTGTGTGTATGTCAACTCCAGGTTGAACATAGAAGATATTACACAACTCCCTCTTACTAAGCAATGGACCATTCAAATGTTTTAACCATAAGAAGTTTTTTATTTTCAATTGTTATATATATAATTGATATTGAAATATTTTACTAGTTATTAATATTTTTTTAAATGTCACATATTCCATATTAAACATTAAAGGAATTACACATCTCAATGTTAAGCATTGAAGGAATTACACATCTTTCTCCAAAGCACATAGGGAATAAGAAAATTATCTCTTTGTTATTCATATATTTTCATATAAGAAAATTCTCTCCCTTTGTTATTCATATATTTTTAAATGTCACGTGTCAACCCCATGTTAATCACTAAAGGAATTATACCTATCAACCGAATAAGAAATTGTTTATTTTCAATCTCTATATATAAAGTTGATATGGAATTATTTTAGTTAAGGTGGATATTGAAATATTTTATTTACAACAGATAGTGAAAGGTTTTTTTAAATGTCAAATGTCAACTCCATGTTGAGCATCAAGGAATGTATGACACGTCTCCTTCATATGGGGATAATTATGAGTGACATAAAAATATTTTGTTTTCAAATGCCAGGTGTCAACTCCATGTTTGCATCTATGTTTGTCAGGTAGACACTACATGACAAAGTGGGTCATAGCAGAACTAGTGCTAAACCCTGAAGCTCAAAAGAGATCCCAGGCAGATTTGAAGGATTCTGACATCCCAAACCTTGAAGTTAACTCGATTGCAGATTCCATCCAATGGACATGGAGAAAAATCAATCATTAACTTTGGAGAAAAGTCAATCGTTAACTTCAGTTGACTTTGGTCCATGCCCATTAAATTGACAGAATCTACAATGGAGATAAGGATTGTCCATCCCAAAGCTGCCATACATCCAGGCAGTGGTGAAGGAAGTGTTGCAAATGCATCCCCTGGACCGCTTCTATCTCTCTCCACACCACTGCAGTCTACCATGGTGAATATGTGTTCGATTACTCATGACCCCAACATTTGGTAAACGCCTCATGAGTTCCATTTAGATAGGTTTGTGGTGTCGGAGCAGGGAAGACATGGATGTGAGAGGCAATGATTTGAGGCTTCCGCCTTTGGGCATTGGTTGTGAGTCTGTCACTGAAAGGCACCGGGCCTTGCCACTATTAACCTATGGGTCATTAATTTGCTCTGTCATTTTCAATGGCTTCCACATTCTGAACATCGGGTTGATTTTTCGAAGGTCCTTAAGCTATGATGTGAGATGGTCGATCCTCTTCATTCTGTTCATGTCATCTGGATGCCTTCCCAATGTATTTTCCACTATTCCTTCTAGAATTCTGCATTTCAGAGAGGCATCGATCTTGGACTACAATGTGCAATTCACGCCTCTTGTGGCTTCCAAATCCAACCCTTCTCAATACTTTGTGAGCATGACAGGTATCAATGTGGGCGATGAGATTCTTCTCGTTTCTGCTACTATCATGGTCGATTTAGGCACTGTTATTTCTCAGTTTGAGCAGTCTACATATGGAAATATGTGTGCGCCCATGGAGGTGTGGTGGGCCATCATGGTCGGGAGTGAAACTGTGAGTGCACCTGTGGAGGTGAGGTGGGCCACAAAAGCTGCAACTGCAAGAGGTTTAGGTGGCCTCTCGAATTGTCAGTCATTTCTCTCCAATAGACAGAAAAGTATTGTCCTGTTTCTTATTCCGTGTTTCTTTTTTCTTGTCCCGTATGGAAATGACAATACATTCAACACACATAAAAAATGGACAAGAGGTACTCGTCTCGGGTGAAACAAACCATTTAGGTCAAGTGAAAATTGCCTCTTCAAGCAAAGCAGGGAAGTGGGTTTGGGTCAATGCCAAACAATTTCGGGGTATTTTAAAACGTAGAGCTACTCGTCTAAAATGGGAACATACAAGGAAAAAATTGGCCCTCCGTAATAAACTTTCAAACAAGCCTCTTTTTCAAAGTTGTAACAACAACATGATTAAAGACATCAATGATTATGTGTTATACAGTCCCACATACACACCTCTCACATGGTCACATGACTTGTATGTGCAATAGTTACTAAATTCCAAGAGGAGATTGGAGGTTTTGGAAGTCAAAGGGCATGAGAGAGACCTTCAAATCGAACTATTGACAGTAGAAAATCGGGGCTTAGCATTAAACAATAAAGTTTTAACAGATCAAGTGACATTGTTGCAAGAAGTCCTTTTGGAAGAAAAGGCTGAATGGCAAGGCTTGAAGGATGCCGGGCAAATCAGGTAAGATTCTGTTGTGGAAATTAGAGAGGGGATGAACTCTAAAACACCCAAAGATGAAGGGAAAATAGGTGAAAAAGCATACACCCATGGAGTGAAAGCAAGGGATGAAGAGAAAGGAGATCTTACAAAAAATTCCAAAACATGAGCACAAGTCATTAACAATTATGCTCATAAGGAAAAAGAAACATATAACCAGGGGGGGCGACATGCAAGGTAGAGAAAACAAGCAAAGACAAGGCAGAGCAACAAACGTAATTATCAAAGGTGTAAGAGAGTATGGAAAAAATGAGTGTACTCTTGATCTTGTAAGTGAATTTTTGAAGGACAAGTTGCTTTGGCAAGGCCGAATTTGCCAAGCATGGAGGGTGGGTAAGCCTAGTGGTGAGAGAGCTAGGCCCATAAAAGTCATCATGTCAAGCATACGTGACAAGCAAATTCTCCTAGGCAAGAAGAAACTCTTGAGAGGCTCTCACTTTTTTCTAGACGAAGATTTAACTATTAGACAGCAAGAGGAAAGAAGGGAAGAGTTGTCAAAGGTTAGGGAATCAAGGGATGAGGGAAAAAGGTCATGATTTTTCAAAGGAAAAGTTATTATTGCCTTTTTTGGTCCTCATTCTAAAACAGGACAACGAGTTGGTAGCCAAGAAGAGACAACAATTTCATTAGCAGGAAAATATGAAACAAGACCAGTATGGACAACTAGGGGTGAAGACTCAACTTTGAGTCTTGTAGACCAAAACAAATAGCAATCAAATTACTCCCGGGTTTCCTTAAGATTAGTTTGTTGGAATTGCAGAGGTTATCCTTGGAGGCGGGGACCTTGGTTAGGACCTATCGCGAAAGATAGAGACATAATTTGTCTTTTGGAAACACATGAACATGAAGGGTGCAAGACACCTATGTTTGAAGAGTATGTGAACATGGAAGCGTGGAACAAAGCAAATGAAAATGGTAAAGGACATGGGGGTATCATGGTATTAGTGAAGAAAAAAAAAGGTCGTCTTATTTAGTTAGAAAAAGAAGACTCAAATAAAAAATTCATTTGGTTTAAAATATTAGAAAATGGTAACATCATCAGGATTGCAACATGTTATTTTCCCCCACAAGTTTCAAAAACTTACAAAAATAGGGGGCTTGACCAGAAAGACCCCTTTACAAACTTAAAAAACAATATTGCAACGTACTCACAACCAAGTGAAGTCCTTATAGTGGGTGATTTCAATGCTAGGACAACATGTGAACAATCTAGTATTCCTCGTTGTAAGGAAGACTGCAACCCCATTTGGCTTACAGAAGAAAGAAATCATCAGTGGACAAGAGTCTCAGAGGACAACAAAATTTACAACTTTTGGGGGGAACAACTGCTTACTTTATGTGGGACATTTAACTTAATCATTTGTAATGGGTTGGCTAAATGGGTGAATTCTGGCAATTTCACCTGCAATACCTACAATGGAGCAAGTGTAGTAGACTATGCAATTTGCTCACATGGCTTGTGTGAGAAAATGAAGGAAGTTTTTATTGGTGAACAACTGTGGAAGTTGAAATCTGATCATAAACCGATCTATTTAAATCTAACTTGGGTTGAACAACAACAACATGGGAATACAAATCAACACATTCAATAACCTCCTTCAAAGGGCAGAATTTCGTTGACTCAAAAAAACTATAACACCTTCAAGATAGTGCTAAAAAGGTTGTTTAACAAGGAGAAAATTCTGTCCCAGGGCCTTCATGGCCATGAGCTAACAAATTTAATCCAAAGCGCACTTACATAATGCAAAAGAGAAAAAAATGGAAAATCTGAAACAAACTGCTTTCCGGTTAATGTTTGGTTTGATGAGGGATGCAAAACAACAAGGAAAACTTTGAAAGAGTCAAGACAGAAAGAAATAAACATAAAATCTTATAAGCAAATTGTAAGAAAGAAAAAAGATGATTTCATGATCTCAAGGAGGGACGAACTAATCTTCTTGGGGGGAAATAACCCCAAGTTATTTTGTAAGGAACTTCAAACGAAAAAGAAACAAACTGAAAAAAATATCACAGCCTATGTAACACCCTGTTTCCCCCAGATTGTAAATATAACTGAACCGGCCAAGGACTATGGCAAAAACTCATAAGTATGAATATGTGATGTAAATGGACCCGCAGGAAGAGGTCAATGAATGTAAATAACAGTTTGAATTTATTGCAGAACTGCTGAGAGGGGATGTGCGGAAAAGAGACCACGATGGGGGTGGAGGGCACCTTGAAAAAGGGGCG
>JZKD02S1999897.1:689417-704063 GCA_000966675.3 Picea glauca
GCTTCACGATTCACTACTCTTGTTTCTTCTTGGATGCATTCTTCCCATAGACTATCAAACTTCAGTTTCTCCATTCTAGCACATATCGTTTGGATGAATGCATCCCAAGGTCTTGCGAGACCATTTAGGGCTGTCATTATGAGTTTGTATTCGTCTATGGTATCTCCAATAGCTTCTAACTGTTCTTTGAATTCTGAGATTCTGGAGAAGTATTCCTGAATCATTTCTCCTTTCTGCATCCTTGTATTCTTCAGTTGAGTTCTTAGATTCATCTTCCGGTTTATGTTCTTTCCTTCATATAGTCTATTCAAGGCATCAAACATTTTTTTCAAGGTCTTCTTAGATGACACATAAGGAATCAGGTGGTCTTTGATTGAATCTGCAATGATTCTTTTGGCCCTTATTGTGTCCTTTTGATGCTTTTCCTTTTCTCCAACATCGACGGGTTCCGATACTTCTTCTTTGATGAATATTGCTAGGTCATTCTCTTCAAGAATGAGGCCAATACTATACTTCCAGGCACAAAAGTTTTCTTCTAGCTTGTCAACAAGCTTAACACTTGCAGACATCTTTACCTGGAGCTAGGAAAATGACCGAAAAATGAAAGTGATTAAAATCAAAATCTGAACTTACCAGGAGGTGTGCTTGGTTGAGGCGTGTAGCCTGGTGTGTTTGGATCTGAGAAAATCCAACTTTTTCTCCTCCAAATTTGATTTGCAGATTTCTGGATTGGAAACTAGGGATTCACTTTCCGGGAGATCCAACCATTGAAAAGGTGCGCTGAGAGTGCCAAACTGATCCTTAGGGGAGGGCACACTTTTCTAGATGGTTTTGGGGCTGGAAAACTTCACCATCAAAAAGCCCTAATTTTCATGTATGACAACAGTGACGCTTTTCACTTGTGAAAGATGCTTCCTTCAGCTTGGATCTGATACCATTTTAATGTTTAAGCCATTATTATAGTTGTTTGCATTTCATTATATAACAATAGCATAATCCAAGATCACTGAGAAATACACAATCACAAGAGACACAACATTTATCCTGGGAAACCCTCTAGGGGAAGAAAACCCAACAAAACTTCCTTAATATAGATAGCCAATACAATGCCAAGATATCTCTTAAACTAATATAGAAAGTCCTCTCCCAGATATGTGCCACTCACTCTCTCTTTCTTCTCCAGCAACAGATCCGAAACTTGTCTCTCAATGAGCAAGTGAGTTGTGTGTCTAAGTGAGGCGCTAGCCTCCTTATTTATATTAGACTGGCATGTGTGAAGTGTCTCTTCACTGGCATGGACGACTTCTCCCATTGGGTGGTTATAACCACCTTAATTACATTTTGGGGCCTCTTTAATATCTGCTGGGGATGACTTCTTATTATGCCTATTATAATTAACATTTGACCAATCCACAAAAGGGGATTTGGTCCTATTAATATAGCTGACAAGATCAATCCACAATGGGGATTGATCCGATGAATAATATATCAAATAATAATTAGAATACTCTTTGCAGTTACATTATTTCAACAAAATATTCCCTCCACGCTAGTTCAAATTCCAATAATGAATATCATGATGATGAACAAAAGAGGAATGAATTATTTCACATAAGAGTTGTATCTAAACACACTAAGATAGATACATTATTTGATCCGGGTTCCCAAGTAAATTTAATATCTGAAGCACTTGTCAAGAAGATGGGTCTTGAAACAAAACCACATCCAAAGCCTTATCCTCTTGGTTGGGTATGTGATAAAGAAAAACTTAATGTCACCAAACAATGTAGGGTCAGATTCACTATTGCTTCAAAGTTGATTGATGAAGAGGATTTGGATGTTGTATCACTTGATATATGTGGCATAGTGTTGGGAAGTCCTTATCTTTATGATAGAAAAAAAGTCTTCTTTTGTCATGAGAACAAGTACCATCGTACTAAAGGGGGAGTGGAATATATTGTTAGAGCTCACAACATGAGGGTAAACACAACACTTGTTAGTGCAGGGCAAATGAAGAGACTCATAAACACTAATAAGAGATATGCACTCATGGTCGTAAGAGAGAAAGATGTCGGGACATCCGACGCTTTCCAAGGATGTGATCCTTCTCATAAGAAGGAATTAATTGATATTGTTTCTAAGTATGATGATATTTTCCAGGAACCAGATGGATTACCTCCTAAGAGGGAAATCCAACATGAGATACATATTCAAGATGATTCTCCTCTTCCTAATGTGGGCATGTACATGATGTCAGTTGTGGATATGAAAAAGATCAAGAAGCAGGTATAGGGCTTATTGGATCAAGGGTTCATTAGGCCCAATTCATCTCCTTGTGGTTCTCCAATCGTGATGGTGCCAAAGAAATATGACACATGGTGAATGTGTGTCGATTACTGGGCCTTAAATAATATCACGGTGAAAAATTGATACCCTCTTCCTCGTATAGATGATTTACTTGATCGATTAAAGAATGTTGTTTATTTCACTAAGTTGGATTTGCACAGTTGATACCATGAAATTGGGGTTGCAGAATAGGATGAATGGAAAACTGCCTTTAAAACCAATCAAGGATTGTTTGAGTGGTTAGTTATGCCATTTGGGATTTGTAATGCTACAAAAACTATCATTTGTGTGATTAATGATGTATTCAGGCCTTTCTTAGATGATTTTGTGATTGTATATTTAGATGACATTCTTATTTTTAGCGGGACTTGGGATGAACATGTGAGGCATGTAAAGCAAGTATTGGATACTTTGCAAAGGGAAAATCTCTATGTAAAATTGTCTAAATGTGAATTTGGCAAGACTGTACTTGTATACTTAGGCCATATTGTAGGAGGAGGACAACTATGTTGGCATGTTTTATAGGAAGAGTGTGCTTTTCATTGATGGAAAGAACATCAACGACGATGGAAAATAGGAAAAGCATAAGCTTAGGAGGAGGAGAAAACAATATGCAGAGATAAAAGAATCTCAGGAGGAGGACCATGACCGTCCGATCTACAAGACAGATCAATGGCAAGGATGAATTGCGGAGAGCGAAAGTAGAATTAAACAACTCGCTATTTCTAATCCTCCAATCGGTCTAGATCGTCAAATCTCATAAACCCAAATATCGACGATTGTGGTTTATCTAAAAAATGATCAAATTAAGTTGGATTAATTTGTGACCGTTGGATGCACAACCACCATACCAACAACAGGGATAGATTGTGGAAATTGAAAGAAGAGTTAAATATCATGCTATTTCCAATCCTGCAATTAGTCAGGACCATCAGATATTATAGCCTCGAAGATCGACGATTGTGGTTGACTCACCAACAGTGCACAAATTCAAATTGTGGAGTTTGGGTGATGAGTTAAATCACTCACAAGTTGTGGTTCCACAATCATCATCAACCGTTGATATGCTTCGAGTATTTTCATAACCATTGGATTGGTTTAAAGTGGAAGGATAGGATAAGCGGGAAAAAGTTGAGAATATGATTATCCGAATACCCGTCAGCCATTAGATCAAACCAAAATTCCCTTCAGCCATCGGATCATCTTAAAGTGGAAGGATAGGATAAGCGAGGTAAGATCTAAGATCTCATTTATGCGAATTTTCATCAGTCGTTGGATCCTTCTAAGTGGAAGGACAAGATAAGCTAGAAGATCTGCATCGTAGACAGATCGAGTCATTGATCTAAATCCCGATCAAACAAACATCATTCACTTTGGGTATAAATATGTGAGGAGGTTACTCTCCAGAAAAATATCACTTCAAAATTTTAAGTTTGAGATTTGAAATTCCCGAAGCCCAGAGACCCAGAGAGCTGAAATAAATTCTCAACCACTGGATCATCTGAAGTAAGCCTCAGCCATCTGATTCAAGAGAACATATGACAGACCACGGTGGAAGACCACGTCAGCAAAGGACATATAGAATATCACATCAACTGACCTCATCAACAAGGACATGTGGTAGACCACGTCGGCAAGAACATATGGGAGACCACATCAGCAAGGATACGAGTCGTTTTATCTGAAAGATCACTTTGGGTGTATTCTCGACCATTGATTGAGAAAGGGGACATAGGATCATTGATCTAGTTGTCGATTGAGAAGGACAATTGCCAATGGATCATCGACTCCGAAATATTGACGTACGGAGGAAAGCGAGGTTTGAGATTTGAAACTCCCGAAGCTCGAGTCACGAAGTAAATCACAACCATTGATTTAGGAAGGCTAGATCCGATCCACAGATCATGAAAGATCAAATCTAAACCATCTGTTCAGGAGCACTGTCAAGATCATGAGATCGACAGTCCCATCACATTGCGGGGTCAGAACATGCTCAGATCTTAATTTTTTGTGAGCGAGCCGCAATTGAAACCACGATTTTGGAGAAAGGGTACATGACAGCTGGAGGTGGATTGCGGGTAGAAAAGCGGTTGATCCCAAACCACTCTTGGATGCACCCACAATCATTCACTTATGAAAGGACGTAGCCCAAGGTCACATGCAACATGGGGATAATGAGAAGAGAGCTCACGCCCGCAATCACTTGGTCACGAGAGACCATCGCCCAAGGTCATATCAAGAAATGAAGCTAGCTCTCACAAGATCGAGTTCAGGAAGTGCCTTTTGAATAGGCGTTTGGTCACCACTGATGGTCACGTGAAGGAAGGGGCTTAGAAGCCAAAGAATCCATAATTGACTGGATGTAATTGACAGAGAAGATGAAGAGTTGCGACTGCCAGAGAAGCCAAAGAATATTTGGATAACTACCACTGATGATGAATAGATACAACATAACCGCTAGGGAAGATGAAGAGTTTGAATGATGATCAAGCAGAGGAATCGACGTGAGAAAAACATGCAGAACATAGAGTATAGTGTGCTTTTTGATATTCATGCATGGGTGTAGTATGAGATGTGGTGTGATACCTGAAGTGGAGACCAAAGGTGTAGAATATAGTATGCAGAGGTAGAACAAAGCATAAAAGGTAGAAGATAAGCTGAACAGGTGTGCGAAAAATAGAGAAAGAATAGAGCATAGAAGCTGAAGAAGGTAGAGGAGACATGGAGCTATAACAGACCATATCAGAGATAGAGAAAGTAAGTAAATTTTATATCTTAGGGTGGTAGGGTGGTGCTAGGGAGGACTATTTTCCTTAGAGTTTCAAGTGGGTGCTTGAACATAGGGAGTTTTAGCTTCGATCTAGTTGCAGCCAGAAAAAACAGGGTGGCAGGGTGGTGCAAGGGAGAACCATTGTTCTCTGTTATATAGGTTGGTTCCTGTGTGACTACAAGTTGGTGCTTTCATCCAGTTGGTGCTGGAACACTCAGGGAGTTGGTGCTTCCTTCTAGTGGGTGCTAGATAAACCAGAGAGTTGGTGCTCTCAGCAAGTTGCAACTTGTTAAAGAAGAGGTTGTAGCCTCATTTTGAGTTGGTGCTCAAAGAAAGATGATGTACAGAACTTAAAAGACTGCGTATCATTCGAAGAAGAAGAAGTGGTTTTCTCCCTTTATGGGTTTCCTCGTGAATATATGTATCTGTGTATATCATGTGTGTGATTGATGTTTGTTATTTCTATTGTTCATGTCTTGCATAATCTTGATGATCACTTGGAGAAGGTTAATAATATTTTAATAGGTATAAAATTGTTTAAGCACAATAACAACTGATATAAAATTGTTTAAGCACAATTGGTATTAGAGTGGGTTCCTTTTATTTAAAGGTAGATCAATAAGCTTAAACATGACAAGTCCTAAAGGAACTTCAACAAATAAGGCCCCCCTATTCAATGGAACAAACTTTTCCTTCTGGAAAGTTAGGATGAGAACCTAAATAATGGCTTTAGGTGCAAATGTCTGGGATGTGGTGGAGACTGGTTATGTAAAGCCAGTTGTACTAGCTAATAAAGATGACAAGCTAGAATTTAGATTCAACGCTAAGGCTATGAATGCTAGTCTAAGTGGGATTGTAGAAGATTAATTTGTAAAAGTAATGCATCTTGAATTTGCCAAAGGGATGTGGGATAAACTCATTAGTAGTTATGAAGGAAATGAGAAAGTAAAAAATGCCAAACTTCAGACATATAGATTGAAATTTGAACAACTAAAGATGAATGAGGATGAAACAGTTAATAAATATTTCTTAAGAGTTGAGGAGCTTGTGAATTCCATGAAGCGTCTTGGTGAGAAGATTGAAGAAGCATTTTTAGTTCAGAAGATTTTAAGATCTCTACCTGATAGGTTCAACCCAAAGGTCTCTGCTATAGAAGAACCTAATGATCTAAAAGTTTTGTCTATTGACCAACTCCTAGGAAATCTAACTGCTTATGAAATGAGGATAGGTAAAGATAAATCCATCTCTATAGAAGCATCATTTAAATAAGATAAGGATGAGGATTCTGAGCCTGGTGAAATTGAAGCAAAATTTGTGATAAGACTAAAGAAAGGATCAGGAAAGTACTAAGGAAATTTGCCCTTCAAATGTTTTAACTGTGGAAAGATAGGTTAATTTTCATCTAAGTGTCCACACAAGAAGAAGGAATAGAATGATGAAGGTGAAGAGAAGTACAAATTCAAGAGATTTGGTAAAAAGAAAAGTTTATGTGTAAACAATGATGACTCTTCAGGAGACACAGATAGTGATTCCGCTTGTGAAGATAAGGTTAATGACTTTATGCTTATGGAAAAAGAGTATTATGATAATAAAATCACATGAAGTGATGTTGACGATGAAGAAGTTGTGGTTGAATTGGAAGGAGAACTAATCAGTGCTCTAGAAGAAATTGCTAGACTCAGATTTAAGAAGAAGAAGTAAAAACAATTGCTGATACAGTTCGAGAAAGACAGTAAAAAACCTGATGAAGACTTTTCCCTGCTAAAAGTAGAATTAGAAGAGGCAAAGAAAATAGAGGACATTCTGAAACAACAGTTATCGGAAAAAAAAGGCAAGATGTGAAGCCTTGGAAGAAGAGGTAGTAAAAACCAAAAAAGAGAGGGAGAAGTTTAAAGCATTGTATCTCCAAAATATTCCAAGCATTAAAGCCTCAACAGAACTAAATGACATTCTGAGAAAACAAAGATCTCCCTTGTTGAAGACTGGTTTAGGTTATGTAAGTGGTTCAAGCAACAAATGGACAGAAAGCAAAGAGCTAGTAAAGATGATCAAGTTCCAAGTTAGCAGACAATCATACCATGTGAGTACCCTATCACCAAAAGCTAATAAAGACAAGATGATATCTCATAAAAAAAAAAATATCAGAAGATGGAGCAACAAATGCCAAGAAGAATGCCATCCTTCAGGTACCAAAATTTCTTCCATGGTTACTATTTTTATTGCTCTAATTTTGGTCATAAGATTGCAAATTGTCAAATTAAGTTTAGAGACATGCAACTGAGGAGATCAAGAAATAAACAATCTTTGCAACATAGAACTAAACAACCAATGAGTATACAAAGTTGCACAAATCACTTTGACCTATTGAACATAGAGCTCAAATTCTATAACTGTTATAACTTCGGTCATAAAGCTGCAAACTGCCATCTGAAGAATTACAAGGCAGATACAAAGATAAAACCCTTAGATAGAAATGTTAGCACATGGAAAAATAAAGATAGTGAAAAATGTGGTCTAGTACTTTCAGATAAAAAAAAAGGACCCCTATTATATAGACAGTGGATGTTCCGAGCACATGACTGGAGACAAAGATAAGTTTCTGTTATAAGTAAAAACAAAACAGGAAATGCAACCTTTGGAAATGATGAACCAGGTAAAATCAAGGGTAAAGGGATGGTGAGTTTAAGTAATGGCAAAGGAAAATCCCAAGATGTTCTGATTGTAGATGGGCTGAAACATAATTTGCTCAGTGTAAATCAAATGTGTGACAGAGGATGTGAAGTGGTGTTCACTTCCAAAGATTTTAAGATAAAGTCTGTAAACTCAAGACAAGTGGTGGATAAAGGCATAAGGATAGATAATAATGTATATGTGATGAAAGAAGATAGAGAAGAGTGTCATCTAAGAAAACATGATGAAAGTTGGTTATGGCATATGAGACTTGGACATCTAAACTTTGACCACTTAATCAAGATAAAAAATCTTGAGGCAGTAAAATATCTTCCAAGAATATCAAAGCCACAAGATTATGTGTGTAAACCCTGCCAATTAGGAAAACTAACTAGGACACAGTTTAAATCCAAGAGCTCTACTTCAATAGAGAAACTACTCCAATTAGTTCGTATGGATTTATGTGGACCATCAAGACAGGAAGGCACAGGGAAGGAAAACTACTTCATGCTAATCATTGATGATTACTCCAGACTCACTTGGGTTGATTTTCTCAAAGAAAAAGCTGAAGCATTTGACAAATTTAAAATATTTAAGGCTTTAACTGAGAATCAAATAGGAAACAGATTAAAGGTTGTAAGATCAGACAGAGGAGGAGAATTTATGTCAAGTGATTTTAAATAATTTGGTGATAAACATGGGATCAAGAGAGAATACACAATCCTAGGAACTCCACAACAAAATGGAGTAGCTAAGAGGCAAAACAGAATAGTTTAGCAAATGGCTAGGTCAATGATGAATGAGAAGAACATTGGTCAAACCTACTATGTAGAAGAAATACACACAACAATCCATATTATTAACAAATCTCACCTCAGACCACACAATGACAAGACACCTTATGAACTGTGGTATGGAAGACCTGTTTCAATCAAACACTTCAAAGTCTTTGGGAGTAAGTGCTACATAAGAATAATAATGAAAACCTTGGCAAGTATGATGACAGGGCTGATGAAGGAATATTCTTAGTGTATGCTACAAACAGTAAAGGATACAAATGCTATAATAAGAGGCTGCATAAATTGGTTGATTGCATTGACATAAAAGTTGATGAAGGAGTCCCAGTAAGAGAGGTGAGAAATATTGAATCAACAACAAAGGATATAGTTGAAGTTGAAGATGAATAGGTCCAAGAATCAGAAAAAGAAGACTCTGAGTTAGATGAAGATACAAATACTCAGGCAGACTCAAATCAACAGACATCATCAAATCCTTCCTCCAGAATTACTCAAAAGAATCATCCTACAAGTCAGATAATTGGTGAGAAAGACAAAGGTGTACAAACTAGGAGAAGGATAATCAAAGTCACCGAGCAATCACATATAGCCTTCATATCCATGGTGGAAACCAAGAACTTTGATGAAGCCAACAAAGATGTAAATTGGTTAAAATCAATGAATGAGGAACTAGATCAGATTGAGAAGAACAATACTTGGGAGCTTGTTCCTAGACCTATAGATAAGAATGTAATTGGCTCTAAATGGGTGTTTAAGAACAAAATGAATGAACAAGGAAAAATTGTTAGGAATAAGTCCAGATTGGTCTGTAAGGGGTATGCACAAGTTGAAGGACAAGATTTTGATGAAACCTTTGCACCAGTGGAAAGATTGGAAGCCATCAGAATGTTTCTTGCCTATGTTTGTCATAAGAACTTTAAAGCATATCAGATGGATGTTAAGTCATCATTTCTTAATGGAGATCTAGAAGAAGATGTATATGTGGAGAAAACTGAAGGATTTCACTGACAGATAATCCTGACTATGTCTGTAAGTTGAAAAAGACATTATATTGACTGAAAGAAGCACCACGAGCCTGGTATCATAGACTGGACAAATTTCTACAAGACAAAGGGTTCAATAAAGGTACTGTTGACAATAATCTATACATTAAGTCTGAAGGTGATGATTTATTAGTTGTTTTGGTTTATGTAGATGACATTGTTTTTGGATGCACTAATGACCCTTCAGTTCATTGGTTTTCTAATTCAATGCAGACTGAGTTTGAGATGTCCATGATAGAGGAACTGCCATATTTTCTTGGTTTATGAATCAATCAGAGTTCTGCAGGGATATTTATCTTTCAAGAACAATATTTGAAAGAGATGTTAAAGATGTTTCAAATGGAATATTCCTCTCCTGTTAGTACACCTATGGTGGTTGGTTGCAAGCTCAGTAAAGATGATATTTCACCTGATGTTGATCAAAGAACATATCGATCAATGATAGGCAGCCTTTTGTACATCACAATATCCCGTCCTGATATAATGCAAGATGTTGGAATGGTAGGTCGTTATCAGTATGCTCCTAAAAAAAGTCATTTAGCAGCTGTCAAGAGGATATTCAAATATTTGAAGGGTACAATGACTTATGGTCTTTGGTATCCTAGAAATTAGAATTTACAATTAACTGCATATTCAGATGCTGATTGGGTAAACTATTTGGATGAGAGAAAGAGCACCAATGGACGTGCATTCTTCGTAGGTGATTCGTTAGTAGCATGGCTTAGTAAGAAGCAGGGATCTATTTTATTATCAACTACAGAGGCATAGTACATTGCTACTACTACTTGCTGCACTCAGATCTTATGGATGATACAAACTCTTGCATATTTGAAGGTAACTTATACTGATCCCATTCCAATTCACTGTGATAACACCAGTGCTATTAGTGTCTTGAAGAATCTTGTTCTCCATTCAAAGACGAAGAATATACCAATAAAGTATCATTTTCTCAAAGAGCAGGTTACAAACAAAGATGTTCAGCTAAATTATATTCCTTCCATAGAACAAATTGCAGACATCTTTACTAAACCCCTAGCCAAGACACCATTTGAATATCTCCGTCAGAAGTTGGGTGTCATCTCTTCTCTCACCTAAGAGAGTCCATCCTGTCGGGGGAGTATGTGTTGGTTGAAAATATGATACCTCCGAAAAGTACTGCAACAACTCAGGGGGAGAATGTTTTCTTTGACATTGATGTCAAAGGGGGAGAAAAGGTGTGTTCTAGATGCTACAGTTGGAGGTCTAAGTAGAATAGTGCAGCCTTTCAGGGTTGCCATCAATGCCAAAGGGGGATATTGTTGGCATGTTTTACAGGAAGAGTGTGTTTGTCATTGATGGCAAGAACAACAACAATGATGGAAAACAAGAAAAGCGTAAGCCCAGGAGGAGGAGTGAGCACTATGCAGAGATCAAAGAAACTCAGGAGGAGGATCGTGATCGTTGGATCTGCAAGCTAGATCAATGACAGGGATGAATTGCAGAGAGAGAAAGTAGAATTAAACAACTTGTTAGTTCTAATCCCACAATCGGTCTAGATAGTTAGATCTCATAAACCCAAATATCGACGATTGTGGTTGATCTAACAAATGATCAGATTAAGTCGGATTAAGTCGTGATCGTTGGATGCAAAACCACCAGATCAACGACAGGGATATATTGTAGAAATTGAAAGAAGACTTAAATATCGTGATATTTCCAATCTCGCAATTAGTCAGGACCATTAGATCTTATAGCCTCGAAGATTGACGATTGTGGTTGACTCACCAACAAAGCACAACTTCAAATTGCGAAGTTTTGGTGACGAGTTAAATCACTTGCAAGTTGTGGTTCTAAAATCATCATCAACCGTTGATCTACTTCGACTGTTTTCATAACCGTTGGATCACTTTAAAGTGGAAGGATAGGATAATCGGGGAAATATTTGAGAATTTGATTATCCGAATACCCGTCAGCCATCAGATCAAACCAAAATTCTCGTCAGTCGTTGGATCATCTTAAAATGGAAGGATAGGATAAGCGAGGTAAGATCCGAGATCTCATTTATGTGAATTTCCATCAGTCGTTGGATCATTCTAAGTGGAAGGAAAAGATAAGCTAGAATAGATGCATCGCAGACAGATTGATCTGTTGATTTAAATCCCGATCAAATGAACATCAATCACTTCAGGTATAAATATGTGAGGAGGTTACTCTTCGGAAAAATCTAACTTTAAAATTTTAATTTTGATATTTGAAATTCCTGAAGATTGGAGACTCGGAGAGATGAAATAAATTCTCGACCATCGGATCATATGAAGTAAGCCTCAGCCGTTTGATTCAAGAGGACATATGATAGACCACGGTGGAAGACCACGTCAGCAAAGGACATATGGAAGATCATGTCAGAAGACCTCATCAACAAGGACATGTGGCAGACCACGTCGGTAAGAACATATGGGAGATGACGTCAGCAAGGATACAAGTTGTCCGATATAAAATATCACTTCGGGTGTATTCTCAACCATTGATCAAGAAAGGGGACACAATACCATTGATCTAGTTTTCGATTGAAAAAGATAGGTGTCAGCGGATCATTGACTCCGGAAGATTGATGTATAGAGGAAAGAAAGGTTTGAGAGTTGAAACTCCTGAAGCCCGTATCACGAAGTATATCACAGCCATTGATTTACGAAGGATAGATCTGATCCATAGATCGTGAAAGATCAAATCTGAACCGTCTGTTTAGGATCATGAGATCGACGGTCCCATCGCATTGCGGGGTCACAACATGCTCAGATATCAATTTTTCATGAGTAGGCCGCAATTGAAACCACGGTTTTGGAGAAAAGGTACGTGGCAGTTGTAGGTGGATTGTGGGGATAAAAGTGGTTGATCCAAAACCACTCTTGGACATGCCCACAATCATTCGCTTATGCAAGGATATAGCCCGACGTCACATGTGACAGGGGGATAACAAGAAGAGATATCGTGACCGAAATCACGTGGTAACGAGAGACCATCGCCCAAGGTCATATCAAGAAACAAATATATCACTCACAAGACCGAGTTTGAGAAGAACCTTTTGAATAGGCGTTTGGTCACCGCTGATGGTCACATGGGGAAGGGGATTAGAAGAAAAAAAAGCCATAATTGACTAGTTGTAACTGACAGAGAAGACAAAGAGTTGAAACTGTTAGAGAAACCAAATAATATTTGGATAATTTCCACTTATGATGAATATATACAGTATAATTGCTAGGGAAGATGAAGAGTTTGAATGATGACCAGGCAGAGGACTCGACGTGAGAAAAACATGCAGAACAAAGAGTATAGTGTTCTTTTTCGATAGTCATGCATGGGTGTAGTATGAGATATGGCGTAGTACCTAAAGTTGAGATCATAGGTGTAGTGTATAGTATGCAGAGGCAACACACAACATAAAAGGTAGAAGAGAAGTTGAACAGGTGTGTGCAAAAAGGAGAAAGAACAGAGAATAGAAGCTGAAGAAGGCAGAGGAGACATGGAGCTGTAACAGACCATATTAGAGGCAAAGAAATTAAGTAAAGTTTTATATCTCAAGGTGGTAGGGTGGTGCTAGGGAGGATTGTTTTCCTCAGAGTTTCAAGTGGGTGATTGAACATAGGGATTTCTAGCTTCCATTTGGTTGCAGCCAGAAAAACTAGGTTGGCAGGGTTGCAAGGGAGAACCATTGTTCTCTGTTATACAGGTTGGTACCTTTGTGACTGGAAGTTGGTGCTTCCATCCAGTTGGTGCTGTAACACTTAGGGAGATGGTGCTTCCTTCTAGTGGGTGCTAGAGAAACCAGAGAGTTAGTTCTCTCAGCAAGTTGCAGCTTGTTAAAGAAGAGGTTGTAGCCTCATTTTGAGTTGGTTCTCAAAGAAATATGATGTACAGAACTTAAAAGACTGCATATCATTCAAATAATAAGAAGAGATTTTCTCCCTTTATGGGTTTCCTCATGAATATCTATCTTTGTGTATATCATGTGTGATTGATGCTTTTTATTTCTGCTTTTCATGTCTTGCATAATCTTGATGATCACTTGGAGAAGGTTAATAATATTTTAATAGGTATAAAATTGTTTAAGCATAGTAATAACTGATTCACCCCCCCCTCTCAGTTGTCTTAGTAATTCCAACAAACTAAAAATTGATCCTTCCAAAATTGATGTAATTGTAAATTGGCCTAAGCCAAAAAGTGTAAATGAGATCCAAAGCTTCTTAGGTGTGATCCAATATTGGAGGAGGTTCATTTCAAACTTCTCCTTTATAGTAGATACTTTGCATGCCTTAACCAGTTTGAAGAACACTTTTCAGTGGGAAGGAAAGAAACAAAAAACTTTTGACACTTTGAAGGAGAAGATCAGTACCGCACCAGTATTAGCATTGCCGAATCTTCAACAGCCTTTTGAGATCGAGAAATATGCTAGTGGATACACCATGGGTGCAGTATTGATGCAATATCGTAAGCCTATCTGTTACCACTTTGAAACTTTTAACCAAGTTGTTGTTAACTATCCTACATATGATAAAGAGTTGTATGCATTAGTTCAAAGCATAAAGAAATGGAAGCACTACATGTTAGGAAAGGAAAAAATCATACATACAGATCACCAACCCTTACAATATCTTCAAGCACATACCAAACTGCAACAATCTTGACACTACAGATGGATGATTTTTCCACAACAAATTCATTTGGTGATCAAGTACAAAAAGGGTACAAGTAACAAGGTAGTTGATATGCTTTCTATACCTCCTATTGTTGCTTCTATTATTTTGAAGAATACTTCTTTATATCATGATAGCTATGTGGAACAACATGCCATTGATGAAGATTTTAAAGAAGTACAGAAGAAGCTAACCCATGGTGCACAGGTAGAGAACTCTTGTTTGCATGGAAAACTATGTTGGATCATGTTGTCATTGATGCCAATGGTTTGATTGATTGATGTCATTGATTGATGTCAAGTGATTGATTGATGTCAAAGGATTGATTGACTGATGATTTATGTAATATA
>JZKD02S1999897.1:738565-760630 GCA_000966675.3 Picea glauca
CACAAAGGAAACATACAAAGAATATTTGTCTTATGAACAAGATATGGTACTATCCATTTTGAGGTTTGGCATAGAGATTGTTCTTATAGACTACACTACATTGCACCATATAATCAATACACTCCTTGCAAACCATGTAACACCATTCAAAGACACATTCTTGTGACAAATTAACTATACTATCGACGAACTTTTTTTGTCGATAATATAGCTACTTCGTCGCAATATTATTTACATTCGTCTCTCTTGCGACGATATCAAATTATGCTTGGATTCATTTCATATTTGGTTTATCAAATTGAAATTAAAATTTCATACTTTGCAAGCTAGCTGTACCTTGAGTCAAATGCAAATATGAAATTAGGAATCATTAACATATCTACTAGAACATATGAAAAATAGGGTTTATGGTTTACATGATGATATGATGATGGAAGAAAGTGGGTGTGTGAGTCAAATTTGAGTCCAAAAACCCTCCCATATCGTTAAGGCATGCGAATAGTCTATCCATGTCAAATTTCAATGCATACATCAACAGTTTGAAAAAATTTCAATGTTGGCCCCATTCACATGTCACTGTTCCCTGTGTCTAGTATGTTTTTGGTGTTGATTAAGAAATCAACAAAAAAGAGTGATTTTTCATCACAACTATGACACATATACATTGTATATACATTAATGTAGAACCTGAAATAAAAATGAAGAAAGACTGATGAAAACTTAAAACTTACGTCAACCAATTTGTGTACTTTGAAAGAAAATTAGGGTTTATGGTTTACATGATGAATTGATGATGGAAAAAAGTGGGTGCGTGTGTCAAATTTGAGTCCAGAAACCCTTCCATATCATTAAGGCATGCAAATAGTCTATCCATGTCAAATTTCAGTGCATACAGAAATAGTTTGAAAAAATTTCAATGTTGGCCCCATTCACAGGTCACTGTTGCCCGTGTCTAGTCCTAGTACAATTCTTGTTCCTTGTTCCTTGTAAAATTCATTCGACATTACACACGCCCCTCCATCTAGTACTGCAAGGGAGTATTTTTATGGTGTTGATTAAGAAATCAATGAAAAAGAGGGATTTTTCATCACAACTATGACACAGATACATTGTATATACAATATTAATGTAGAACCTGAAAGAAAAATGAAGAAAGACTGATGAAAACTTAAAACTTGCATCAACCAATTTGTGTACTTTGAAATAAAATTAGGTTTTATGGTTTACATGATGAATTGATGATGGAAGAAAGTGGGTGTGTGTGTCAAATTTGAGTCCAGAAACCCTCTGATATCATTAAGGCATCTGAATAGTCTATCCATGTCAAATTTCAGTGCATACATAAACAGTTTGAAAAACTTTCAACGTTGGCCTCATTCATAGGTCACTCTTGCCCGTGTCTAGTCCTAGTACAATTTTTGTTCCTTATTCCTTGTAAAATTCATTCGACATTACACACCTCCCCACATCTAGTACTGCAAGGGAGTATTTTTATGGTGTTGATTAATAAATCAATGAAAAAGAGGGATTTTTCATCACAACTATGACACAGATAAATTGTATATACAATATTCATGTAGAACCTGAAAGAAAAATGAAGAAACACCGATGAAAAATTAAAACTTGCGTCAACCAATTTGTGTACTTTGAAAGAAAATTAGGGTTTATAGTTTACATGATGAATTGATGATGAAAGAAAGTGGGTGTGTGAGTCAAATTTGAGTCCAGAAACCCTCCCATATCGTTAAGACATGCGAATATTCTATCCATGTCAAATTTCAGTGCATACAAAAACAATTTGAAAAAATTTCAATGTTGGCCCCATTCACAGGTCTCTGTTGCCCGTGTCTAGTCCTAATACAATTTTCGTTCGGTTCGACAGTACACACGTCCCCATAGTACTGCAAGGGAATATTTTAATGGTGTTTATTAATCAATCAACGAAAAAAGAGGATGTTTCATGACAACTATGACACACATACATTGTATATACATTAATGTAGAACCTGAAAGAAAAATGAAGAAATGCGACGAATTGTATCCCATGTGTACATTTGAAGATACTTGCGACGAATTAGCTATACTTGGAGCCACATCATCCATTTCATTTTTTTATCCCATGTAAATATTCTTGCGATGAATTAGCTATACTATTGATGAACGTTTTTGGTCGATAGTAGAGATAATTCGTCGCAAGATTTTTTACATTCGTCGCTCTAGCAACGATATCCTTTCCTTGTCTCTTGCTGACGAATTCCCTTATTTGTCTCTCTTGCCGACGAAAATGTTTTCATAAGTGATGGGTACTAAATTATCCTTGATTATTATCCTTGATTTTATCCTCTAATACCTATTCTTGAAGGTTAAAAAGATCAACATCAACTTAGAAGAGAATCCAATATCAATATATTTCTCTACTTCTATAGAGATTATACTCTCTCTATGTTTTAAAAGATAACTACATGACACTACACTTAAATGACAAATTCCAACACTTGATGGTTTTAATTAGGATTCATTTCATATTTGGTTTATCAACTTGAAATTAAAATTTGATACTTTGCAAGAGAGTTGTACCTTGAGTCAAATACAAATATGAAATTAGGAATCATTAACATATCTACTAGAACATATGAAAAATAGGGTTTATGGTTTAAATGATGAATTGATGATGGAAGAAAGTGGGTGTGTGAGTCAAATTTGAGTCCAGAAACTCTCCCATATCGTTAAGGCATGTGAATAGTCTATCCATGTCAAATTTCAGTGCATACAGAAACAATTTGAAAAAATTTCAATGTTGGCCCCATTCATAGGTCACTATTGCCCATGTCTAGTCCTAGAACAATTTCCGTTCCTTGTAAAATTCATTCGACAGTACACACGTCCCCGCATATAGTACTGCAAGGGAGTATTTTTATGGTGTTGATTAAGCAATCAACGAAAAATAGGGAATTTTCATCACAACTATGACACAGATACATTGTATATACATTAATGTAGAACTTGAAATAAAAATCAAGAAAGACTGATGCAAACTTAAAACTTGCATCAACCATTTTGTGTAATTTGAAAGAAAAATAGGGTTTCAATGAAAATTATATATAAATGAAAAACACGTTCATCGAAACTTTGTTGATGCAATACTATGACAACAATATTGATGACATCTACGATCATGATGGTATAAAAATGAAATAGCTTCTCTTGGTTTCAAGAATAATTTATCCTCTACTGAACAAGGCCAACCACATGAAGGTGGAATCTCATATGGCCCCTCCTGACCTCCTCACATCACTCTCAATTGATCCCCAATACCCAATCTATAAAATAGAAAATAATCAAAAGCAACGTCCTATTAAGATTCATGCATAGAAACTACAAAAACAAAAATTAATGAAGGTACATGAAATTATGTGTTTGTAAATGATATTTTTAGTTTACCTTGTGTTATAGAAAGATTTGCCTCATCCTATGCAATATTGCATAGAGGGCCTTTTTCCATTTCCCTATGTAGACTTAACATCCCTTTTTTATGAATCCAGAGCTAAAATACATAATTTTTCCACATGTATGCACCTTGCCTATTATACAACATGCGTATATGCAGGCTACTCCACTACAACCTGTGTACATCGGGATTTGTGCCAGAAATTACAAAAAATGGAGTCGGGTTTCCATGTCGCGACAAGATATCTCTGATCCTTGGCCTTCCATATACTAGAAACATTCCAACTCGGCCCTTCAGTTCCATTTGAAGGCTATAAATGAGCCAATTCCGAGCTATGGAAAAGAGGAGAAAGCATTCAACTTTGAGAGCAAAGTTACTCTGTAGAAATTACTACTTCATATTGAGTCTACATCCCTTTGTCCTTTAAGTCTGAACACAATGTTCAGCCCTAAGCTCTTCCCTTATTTTTGGAGAACCTCATTGTCTCCTTTCCATGAACTTGCCTTTGGTGGAGGATTGAAGTGGTGGAGGCCCAGCTAGAACGAACTTAATTTTTTGGTTCCGAACCGTGCCGACACAGAAGCCTGTAATGTTATCACTTTTGCTGATCATTTATTAATAGAAATACTCCTTTCCCTTCCTATTGATATCGTGAAAATATACAATTATTATCCATGGGCATGTTTGTTATGTTTATTAATGGATTATGCTATCTAATGTGCTAAATTTTTATATTATCACTATATGCTTGCTCTGCTTGTTTGTTGAGAACTTGTTGCAGGTATAAAGCTTTGGGTTGAGGTCTTCAATGGTGGACATCATCAAATGTTTGGATGAGGTAGGCCTCTTTCTTATCTCACTTGCACATTGGTTTATATAGAATATGTTGGAATTGAGTTTATTTCTACAGTCATACCTGTCTGCTGTGGTTTACCCTGGACATAGAGAGTTTTTTCCCTCGTGACATAATTGGCGACCATACTAGGGATAGATCTTCTTTCTAAGGGTTGGAATACTTTTTCTCCTTACATTGCTCTCTTTCCTTTTGGTTTCTTGTCGTATCACTGCTTGATAGATTATGTTCACTTTGGGTATGAGTTTTCATCCTTTCTCCCTTGCCTGGCCTTGTTTTAAAGCATATACACAATTTTTTCCTTGATAACCGTGTACATACGCATGCTGTCTCACTGCAAGCTATGTATATACGCTCTGTTTCCTTGCTTGTTTGCTTGGTTTGGTGATTGCTAGGTAGGATTTGATAATTGCTGAGCCTTCTTAGGTCTCTGTAGTGGCTTTTAAGTGTCTCTGGGATGACAGGAAGCCTGTATGGAGTTGAATTTTTGGGCGGATTCTTTCTCATCTTTTAATTTTGATTGTCCTTGTACTTTGGGCTGGGTGCTTTGCTGCTTGGTATTCTGCTTGAGTTATTTTGTTTATACACAGTAGAATTTATATATCAGGTTTCTTATCAGTCCATGCATTTTCTTTTTTAGTATATTGAAAATACAAAAAGAATAGGCATTTGTCATTGCTTGGCATTTTTTTTATTTTGAATCTTTATCATTAGCTTAGTGCATTTAGTGAAATATTGCGTTTTACTTCAGAATTGCAGAGTTGAAATTGAAAATTGCATTGTTTTTATAAGCATATCATTCATTGAAAAGTTAAATTTAGACTTTGCATTATATTCATATTTACTTTTCTTGTAGATTCATAACATCATGAGTTTCACTTCCATACCTTTTTGAGTAATCACGACCAATAAAATTTATGCTTAAAATTAAAATTGATTAGTCATGATTTTATTTTCTAGGGTGCACAAACTAGTCTAGGATTTAGTGCCTTGGAATAGGATTTTGTGAGTAAAATTCTCCAAGGCTATTAAATCAACATATGTGTCTAAGAAAGGGATTTGAGAAGTCCATTGTATAATTGGTAATATCAGGAGGCTCTGCTCACACCAGAGTTAATCACAAGGTTGCGTGAAGTTGGTTGAAGGGATATCTCCCAAATACTCGCCTAGCGTCAGAGATATTTCTGTGGATTTATTTGTATCTAGGGATCTTGCTAGTGCCCATGCCTCCATGAGCGGCAGTGATTTCAAGGTTTAGGTCTTTTCTACCCTGCCCATACTATGATCCAGACTTACAAATGCTCGCTTGTGCATCATTTATACAATGGTTTATTAGTTTCTTGACTTAGGTATCTCATAGGTTACTTGCAGGGGTTATTCAGCAAGTACCCTGGGTTAGATAGGGGTCGAAAAACACACAACCTTTATGGAGGATTACCTCTCCGGAGGGGTCTGATTGACTAGTTGTTAAGACCACAAGAGCCCCTATAACTGATTTTGTTACCTCCAATATTTAGTGGGGAGTCTCAAGTCCCTCTTGGACGAGACATACCTTCTTTAGGGAGGGAGGCCACTCAACCACTTTAGCCCGTTTGCATGCATATTGGCCATTTAACTTTTTGGTATGATCTTTGAGTACTACTGGTTGGCCTTAGGATATATTTTTATTTTTTAGAGTCATAAGTCTTCGTGGAGTCAGACCAACATCCCCATCGGTCTCGTCGTTTGTTACAATTACCACCGGATTTTGAGTCTTTTCCTTCTAAAAGGTGTAGAGTTATTAGGCATGGTACACACATATCCACCTTTCAAACTTGTGATTCCACAAGGATGAGTACAGAATCTGATCTTTAGAACATTGGGAGCGCTTCGACTCCCATACCCACTATAGTTAATGGCACCCCTTCGACTCCTACAACCACCATAGTTGTAGCGCCAAAGGCACCTATCATTACTATGGCTTGACCTATAGTTAATGCCTCATCTCTTGCCTCAAACCCTTTTGGACCTCTTGGTCACTCACCGGGTTACAATGTTTAGTCCATCCCTATAGCTTCTAGTCCATTTTCCTATGGTATGTCTAACTTTACTTCACAGTTTTCGAATTCCATCCGAGCTGTTGGCCCTAATGCTAGCGTTGGACTTGGGGGCACTACACCTCCTTACACTCCATTTCTGTTTGGTGGTTCTCATATCCTTCAAACAAATCCTAATATAGGAGGTATCCCTTCTTTTAACTCCAGGTCTAATCCTATTTCTTCTGGGTGGAACAACCAACCTGGAGGAAAAGTTCCACCCTATACCCCTACCTCCTCGGTGTTGATTCCGACCAATAATTTTACATGAATAATCCACTTCAATCCTCTGGGTTCCTTCTCAGAGAAGGTCAATCTCACGCTTTGGGAAACCCCCAACCCAGATCTAATCCAACTGGGGGCAATTTTTATAACACCCAACCTGGATCAAATCCGACTAGGGGCAGTTTTTATAATCCTCAACAGAACATTCATGCCAGAATGATGCCCAACCCAAATTTTATGAATCAATCTGGAGAAGAGCCTTATAACCTCGGATAGGGCTATGGTGCTTACCAAAATCCTGGATGGGTTGCAATTCCGCATGCACAGTCTTTCTCGGGAGGTTGGGGCCAGATGTCACAACCCTGTCTCCATTTTCTAGCCATGCTTAATCTGCCAGATCTGTCTAAGTTAATGAAAGACCCTATGAGTCATGATCCTACATGGCCTCCCATCCCCACCAAAATTCCTTCAGACATCCCAAAGTTTGAGGGTAAGAATGAAGAGGACCCTGGTGATCACGTCACTACCTTTCACCTTTGGTGCTCATCAAATTCCCTTAATGGTGATTCTATTAGATTAAGATTGTTTCAACGCACTCTCATTGTAGTTGCTGCACAATGGTATATTGAGCTACCTACGGGGGCATATGGGTCCTTTAATCAGTTCGTGATGGTCTTTCTTAACCACTTCCATTTTCCCATTCATTATGATGTTGGCCTTGAATGTTTGTCGACTTTATACTAGGATACCGCCACTCATATCTCGGACCATATCCAGGAGTGGCGTAGATAGAAGAGGTTGATTAAGACTCCTATACCCCCGAAATTTCTTTTAGAATGGTTCCTTAAGTCTTTGTACGCTCCTATCTCGAAGGACGTTGCTACTTTCGGGGTCACCACTGAGGAATAAGCCATCTTTAGAGCCCAGCAGTTAGATTTGATATATGCTCAGTCTGGGATGTTATACCACCTTCTTTCGGATGCACTGTGGTCAACCTACGACCCTAGACAAAATCTCAGACCTCATGCCAATGGTATTGTCGGTCCCGCCAATGTAAGATCCACAGACTCGACAACAAGCCACTTGAAGAATTTGTCTCGAAACCAGTTTGCTGGAGGGCCATCTTCGTCTGTGTCTTCTAACCCCACTCAGGCGGTGGATGTACATTTAGTGAAATCGTCAAAAAAACCAAATGGTGACCAGCAGCCAGGAGGGAATAAGAGGAAAGGTCGAAATAATCGTAAGGGTGGGAAAAATGGTAATAAACCCAAGGACAATGATAATAATGGGAAGTCGAATAATAATGTTGGATAGGGAAAGAAAGAAAGACATAAGGTGAAGTTTCCTTGCAAGATTTGTATTGATGACCAAATTACCCACTTATGCCCCAAACTTGCAGAATTTGCGAGGCTTTTAAATATACTGCCCGCCATGCTGACGAATCCATTCCCACATAACCAACACTTATCCTCGAGCTCTTTGAACGTTGGAAATGTGGCTGATGGGAGTCAAAACCCATCATCGCAAGATGGCGATTGTGTGTGTATCAATATGGTCGATGCAAAAATTGATGTAGCCACTCGATCTTGAGATTACATCTCTTCACAAGCTGATCCTGGTCTAGAAGCTCCTCCTCCTCCTCTGGAGACGAACTTACAGATTGAAAAACTAGATCCACCACCTCATATTCCGAAAGGAGTACTCAAATTCTCTACCCACAATCCTAATGCTAGAGCCGCCCATAACTACTCTATCATTGAGTACATGGGACAAACCCCGTGTGCGATGTCAGCTTTGGAGGTACTCCAGATGTGTCCTTCACAGAGGAGTGCCTTAATCTCTACTTTAGGAGCTCTAGAACCTAGTGGCTCAAAAGTTATCAAGTTTGATGTCATGGATGTGAATCCTCGCTTACCTTACCATGTGGCCTTCCAAATCCATGTGGATTACTCAAAGTATACCATCAAACGTGTGGTTATTGATGAAGGTGATGCCACTTGTGTGATGTCCCTGTTCTATTGGAAAGCTCTCGGTTCTCTGACTCTTTCCAAGTCATCGAACATGTTGACTGCTTTCGATGGTCATTCCTTTTTCCCTCACAGTATTCTCCCCACCTTTCCAGTCTAGTTAGGTGGGAAGATGGTAAAGGTGGAGGTAGAGGTAATTGATGCACCTCTTGATTATAACCTATTACTAGGATGCAATTGGACCTATGCTATGTTCGTTATCGTATCATCCGTCTTCTGTATGATTTGTTTTCCTCATCAAGGGAAGATCGTGATGATCGACCAATTATCCTTTGCGTACTCTAGTCCTAATGCATATGTTGGACCGTTGATCCCTGTGAAAAAATTCTCAGCCAAAAATTGAGAATATCGGTGTCAAAATGTATTCTTCTCTTATGGGTACTTTCAACTTGTCGACACTGAGTCACCACGTTTACTCTATGTCTAGTAGGCCTGCTTCGATAGGGAGGTCCATTTCTTTCCACACTTCCTATTTTAGTGATCCGTGGACCCTACCTTCCCTGAATTCATCTTGTGAAGGTCAGTTTCATGCTTGCATGGCCATGCCACTATCAGTAGCAGAGATTGCGTATCAAGATGTTCTTGACTCTTATGTCGATCCTGATCCTGTTACCTCACTGACGGATGAGGAGGATCATGTTCTTAAGCTTGTATTGGAAACTTCATTGTCTTGTTCACATGATTTCCTGAATAAGACTTTGCCTTCGGAAAAAGCCATCCTCGAAGCCATGAATGGTTCTAATAGACCTTGGGATGATATGCATCATCGCTCTTATTTTCTCCCAGATATTGAAAGAATCGAACAAGATGATTTTTGGTCTACTTTGAGTGAGATAGTTGGTCACACTGTAGTTCCACTTGATACGCACGACATTTATGCCGAAGGAAATATGGCGAGTACTTCTCCTACTGTCACGATCGATATCTCTTGTACCCCTAGCAATATTGAGAACGTAAATATAGGTGCGGATTGTTTGCTAGAAGAAATTTTGATCTCCACCGAACTCTTCAAAGAATTTTGAGATGTATTTTCTTGGTCATATGAAGAGATGTCAGGGATCGACCCTCGTATTTTCAAACATGATATTAGAACTTATCCAGATGCTAAACTTGTTCGACAACATCTTAGAGCTGTGAATCCCCTGAAGGCCCCTGCTATTAAGGCAGAGGTGGAGAAGCTACTTAATGCTAGCTTCATCTACCCGATTCACTTGACTGAATGGGTATCCAATCCTATTCCTGTGAATAAAAATCAAGGAACTATTCGTGTATGTATGGAATTTCACAACCTGAATAAGGCTTGTCCTAAACATAACTTCCCCACACTTTTCATCAATCAGATTCTCGATGAGTGTGCGGGAAGAGAGATATTTTATTTTATGGACGAATTTTCAGGGTGTAACCAAATCCAAATAAAACCTGAGGACCAACACAAGACGACATTTATTTGTCCTTGGGGTACTTTTTCATACCGAAAAATTTGTTTTGGCCTTAAAAACGCCGGAGCAACCTTCCAACATGCCATGACTTTCTCTTTTCATGATATTAAGCACATAGTCAAAGATTACCTTGATGATCTTGCTGCTCACTCTCGCAAGAGAGTGGATCACATTACCCACCTTTGACTTATTTTTGAAAGATGTTGTTACTATACAATCCGGTTGAACCCTCACAAGTGCATATTTTGCATTAAGTCTGGTCGTCTTTTGGGATTTCTAGTTTCCAATACCGGGATCAGGGTAGATCCACTAAAGGTTGAGGCAATACTTCAATTGCGTCTCCTGTGCACGATTAGACAACTTCAGGGTTTACAGGGGAAAGATAACTTTCTACGTCAATTTATAGTGAATTATGCCAATATCACTAAGGGTTTCATGTGTCTCTTCAAGAAAGACACCCCTTTTATCTGGGATGAGTGAGCTCAGGAGTCTTTCGATGCTTTGAAGAAAGCCTTAGTATCAACCCCTCTGCTGAAGTCTCCTTATTACAGTAGAGATTACTTGCTTTATATCACCGTGTATGAGGAAACGATTGGTATGGAGGATGATGAGCTCCATGAGCACGTCATCTACTATCTTAGTTGAAACTTAGTCGGTACTAAGGTTAATTACTCTCACATTGAAAAGATAGCTTTGGCTACCGTTCACGCAGTCCAACGTTTACGTCACTATATATTGCTTTGCAAGACTAATGTGGTTGCCAATGTCAGTCTGTTTCAATACGTCCTTACCAGGCGTATCATATGGGGAAAATATAATAAATGGATTGTCATTTTACAAGAGTTTGATCTCGACTTCGCTTCGACAAAGTCCAAGAAATCACTAGTATTCATGGAGTTCATATATGATTTTCCACGATTAGATGAGGATGTTATCCATGTTTATTCATTTGCGGATGAACACATTTTCCTTGTCTCATCGTCTGACCCCGAGTATGGAGACATTGTTCTCTATATTCAAACCTTGAAGTTCACTCAACATCTCTTGCGAGATGACTAGTGATGTATTAGATACCAAGCTAAGAAGTATACTATCGTCGGTGACACTTTGTTTCACTGAGAAATAGTTAATATCTTTCGTCATTTTTTAACTCATGAAGAGGCCAATTCAGTCCTAAACGACTTCCACAAAGGGTCTTGTGGTGGTCACCTATCCAGGTTTGCGACAATTGAAAAAATCTTATGAGTCAGTTAATTCTGGCCTAATATCTTTAAAGATTGTATTGAAGTGGTTAAGAAGTGTCACCCTTGCCAGGTGTTCACTCGAAAAATGCGCTTGCATCCATCCCCTCTTCTTCTAGTCATTACCATCAGTCCCTTCACCAAGTGGGGGGTGGACTTCGTAGATTGCAACCCAACTTCAATTGGGGGGCTGTCAGGCTGCTAAATTGAAGCTTTTAAGTGTCCTGAATCACTAAATTGTCAAACCAGGGTTGGTAAACTTCGAGCTGATACACAGTATGTGCAGGCAAGCGTCTAGTATTTATTTGAATGCTATCCTAAGAATAAAACACACACCTATCCTAAGAACTTGAATTTTAATGACTAACTTAAAATTGAGCATTTCCTATCTAAACCATCAACAGAAAAACAGTCTTGCACTCTGATGCTAATATTGCTATTTCTATTCAAAAGCACAGTTCTACAAAATCATTCTACCTCTATGTTCAACCATCTACTATCAGCATTTTCGTTTAAGTCATGACACACGGGGTACTGTCGAAACTGCATTCATTCTGAGCATTCAAAACAAATCTAATGCTATCTACAGGAAAACAGAGTATTATACTACTAACTGGTACCAGGAGCTCCGTCTATTCTAACTATAACCTATCTATTCTAAACACGCAAGGCAACTACTGTCTAACAAAGCAAAATGCATGCTACTCTGAGTTCTGTTCGGAATGAAAATGACAAGCCAAGAAATCGTATGCATATACTAACCCTACAGGCATCAGTACTGTGTTAACATCCACCAACATAAAAAGATAACAGTCTGGAAATTTGGTTTGTTGAGGAATGAATAAGCACGATTCTGAAACGTTTAAATTGTAGTGTAAGCAAGCATTAACACACTACAATAAAATAAAACTAAATCTGTGTACGCTAAGCTACCTCAGATGCGAGCTACAAATTATCGAAATAAACTAAAGCTGAAACAACACAAACTAAATCTATTGCAAATGAAACAACGGCTTACACCGGTTTGGCGGGCCCAACCAAACAGCACAACGCTGTGGAAAACGACCAGAGCCGACTAAAGCATACGATGCAGATACAGTGTAACTCTATGCTCCATTAACTCATTAAAACAGTCTTCAGATCACATGATAGTCAACATATACGCAACAGTAAATTGTATTCAAGACATAAGTTCATGGCATAATCTGATAACAATAGCAAACGGCAACAGTGATAGTAGCAGTAATGGTAGTCGTAACCCATTCTCAGCCATGAACACGGGTTTATATAACAGTCTTATCGTTTGTAATAGTATAGACAAAGAAAACAAAAACAACGGATCCCTGATCCGAGAATAACCTTGCAATCAAACTGAAAACGTCTTTCACAACTTCGTGACACGTAGTGTCACGAAGTGTGAACGCTGAAGAGTAATCGATCCAATGTCATCATTAGGCCTTTGAGCATTTCTGTGGCAACGCCTCCAGCTGTCCTGCGAATCTTCTATTTCTCATTTGAACCATAACGCACACCATGGTGCATCGATCTCGAACGTCTCCACTGGTACCGCCACGGTGCGAGTTGGTACCTGGTACCGGCATCTTGTTCCAATAATAGCAATGGTACCTAACCCGAGTGATATTAGTCCAATTATCAATTTAAAGTTTAAAATGCATAATAATAGCTTGAAATTCAGAGATACCTTAGGTGACCCCTTTTGCATGGTAGAGAGATGTTAAGTATGTCAAAATGAGGTAAAAAAGGGTGGTACTGGCATATAGTTGGAGGTCTGTGGTATATAGTATAGGCAAAGAACATGGTCAAAACCGGGGACCAACAGGGGCATAAACACATTATCGTGGCCATCGACTACTTTACTAAGTGGTATGAGGCCATGCCTACCGTGAAATCCGATGGAAATACTGCTTCCTTCTTCGTATTCAATAAAATTATCTCCCCGTTCGGTATCCCGAGTGATATTGTCACTGATCATGGCAGTCACTTTCAGAATGAAATGATGGAAGAGCTAGAATCTAAGATGGGGCTCAGACATGGTCATTATTCTCCTTATTACCCCCAGGCAAATGGGCAAGTAGAGTTCGTCAACAAGTCTCTCAAGACCATTTTGTAAAAAACTGTCAGTCAGAGTAAGTTCGATTGGCACATCATGCTATATCTCTCACTTTGGGCATATCGATCCTTAGTTAAGACTGCCACCAGATTTTCCCCTTTCCAATTAGTACACGGTGTGGAGTCGATTCTTCCTATTGAATGTGAAATCCATTCTCTTAAGTTGGAAGTTGCGCTCCTACCTGACACTTCCGATCTAGAGATACACCTTGTACACCTAGAGAATCTTGACGAGCATGTTGAGACACATTTACGGCTATGGAGGAAAACAAAAAACGTGTCAAGGTCTAGTAGGATAAGTCTGTCTGTCCTCAGTTGTACACTAAGGGTGACTTGGTCCTCTTGTATGATCAATCCAAAGAACCGCTGGGGGCAGGCAAGTTTAAACCCATGTTGTACAGTCCTTATATCATGTGACGTGTTCTTGAAAAAGGAGCCTACGAGTTGGAATATTAAGAAGGGAATATGTTGGCCAAGCCCAGAAATGGGCTCTACTTGAAAATATATTACACTTAAGCCCTAGGCTTGGGTGGATTTCTTTGTATACTAATGTAATTTAGTGTATATGTATATTTTCCCTTTTGTTTCATATTCAACTTGCTTATCGAGTTTTCCCTTGGTTGACAGATGTCAACGGAGTCTTCGGTCTACCTAGGATTCACAGATGAAGCTAGTCGTCATACACAAAACTTGGCTTCTGTCGCTTGGGTGGTTTACTCACCCGAGGGTATACTGGTGTCTTTAGGTGGCGTATGCCTAGGGCCATCCATGAATAATGTGGCCGAATATAGAACCATCATAGAGCTTTTGCACGATGCTATATCACATGGTATTCACTTTTTAGAGGTTCACCTAGATTCCCAGTTAGTAGTATGTCATTTGAATGACAGTTACCACGTGTGTGATCCTACTTTACTCCGACAATTCCTACAGGTACGTAATTTATAACGACAGTTTGATTTTATTACATATTATCACATTCCTAGGAGTTCTAGTCATATATCCAATGCCTATGCTAATTACGTTTTAGATTGGCATTTGTCACATTACTAAAGCAAAGAAAACCATCATGTCAATGTACAAATTGTAAGATATAAGTAAAGTTGAAGATCCCTTTTTATATATATTTCAAAAATATGGTGTTTATAGTACAAAATTGGGGCTAAAACCCTCAATACACATATACATATGGTATACAATATCCCACGACATCTACACCTATGGCACTGGATGTGTGTCATGGTAGAAAACTACAGCGTTTGTGAGATGCCAAAAGAGTCATACCCATGCTTTAGGTACACCAACCACTTGTCACAGCATGGCTTCAGGTAGATCGTCTACCTGAACCATAAGAATCCTCTGAGTTAAATGAGACAGGTTGCCCTGCACGTTTTGTAGGACTCTCTCGACTTCTCCTCTCGCCGCCTCGTCTCCTCAGTTCCTCTGTTGATGTCGAGGTAATCCTTCTGGCCTTCACAGACCCACGTCAGCATTACAAAAGTGTCTAGTTGATACTTAAGCACCATCCAAAAATATTTTTGTCCCATAATACAAAAATACAAAAAATGAAATATTTAAAAAACATTTTACCTATGTCACCATAGGTGGTCCCTGGTGGAAGTGGCATGTCTGGATATCCTTTGAAGTCTATCCCTGCATAGGGATATTCATCCAGAGCGATGACCTATCGTTGCCACCAGTAGAACAAATCCTCATTGTAGGGTGTTGGCACCCTACCTTCCCCCTGTCATCTCATTACCTTGGTCCATCATGACATGGCTAGATCACGAGGTCCTCTAGGAAGGATCTCAACTCTAGGTCCCAAACCTGAAACTCGCTCAAAAAAGAAATTACATAGGATAGAGGCAAACCCAAAGTTTCTCTTACTCCTTTGTTTACACTCTGTCAACTGACCTTTCATATTGGTGAGTAATGAGGTACACCAGTCATAGACAGTGAGTCTCATACACTGTACTTCATAGAGCATGAGAGACCTTGATGCTTGGTGCAATGAGGCTAAACCTGTGATCCTGGTCAATACAATCACGATGATCTTCATGCTAAGGTTATTTATTTCCCGGATAGGGATTTGAATTACCACTTTTGGAGTCTCTGCTACACAGTGGGAATCAATATACTCCTCGATCTTCATCCCACTCCCTCCTCCGCGTGATTTGAGGTTTACAGCCTCTCCTCGATGTGATAGACCAGTGAAGAAGTAGATATCCTCTACTTCGATCCTCAATAGTTGTCCATCGAGGATAAATCTTTCACTATCAGGGTCCCAATAACCCACTAGCATCTCCAACAACCTCACTTGGTCCCTCATTCCTTTGAGACACTAAAACTTATACAAGACACATCTCTTTAGAGCCATTTGAGCCCCCGTATTGTGATCCACAATGGAATCAACCTCCTCATGTTCTCTCTCTCTCCATTCAAGAACCATCCTATCAAAGACAAAAAGAATTTTGAGTTAGAACCCTTCAAATTGGTCATTTGCATGCCTGTACACGTATTTATTTGCATATAGTCGTGTGTAGGGATTAATATATGCCCCCTGTAGTTCACACAGGGGAGTATACCTCGTCTTATATGCGACCTAGCCAAAGCCAACCCACGTACACTGAAATCTACATTTTATGCCCTCAATAACTAAAAAACTGGAACCTAATTAAAAAATACAATCCACTGAATTTGAAGAGGATGAGAAGTAGAGTTACCTGATCCAGACGGTGTGAGATTTCGTTGCCTGACACTCCCGTAGTCACCGTTTGAATCTTGGAGGTATTTTGGTCCAAATTGCACTATTTGGGTAAAAATCAAAATGGTATAGTAATTTTTGATTTTATTACTATTTATAAACTATTTTTACCCACTTTCTATAGTTTTGCGACATTTTTTCACCTAATGGACTAATACAAAGGTGGATTGAGCTTGTTTTTGTAGTTTTGACCTAGATTTCTTGCAGATTTCAACGTTATGTTGGTCGTTTGTCACCATGGGTAGGTATTTTCATGACCTAGCATATAGGATAGGTATCCACTCCATCGTTCATTTTGCATTATCCTTTGGCCATCAAATTTTATGGCCTAGGTACAAACCCATTTGTTGCGACACCGAACCTTCCATTTGCTATAAGTAGTGTTGTTAACAAGTGGTAGAGATTTACCAAACATGGGTTCCCTAGTTAGATCATCTTTGTCATTTGGTGCCCATGCCGAGATGTTTCCCTTACGACCAGGAGTCCCTTATAGTTGATACATGACTTTATGATGAGCCTCATTTCTCACTCATACACATGTGGCCTTATACCCCGAGGACTCCCAAACTGAGTTTAATTCAAGCTCTTTTCCAACTCGTCTTCAAAAAGCGAAAATATTGTCGAGTGAACTTGTCTCTTTCACACTCGTAAATAGGACTAGAAAGGACGTCTATTTGGCACACGTTTTCCCCTTTTTCACACCAAGTAGACTAAAAGACATAAAAAATGACATTTTTTGGCGTCAAGTTGTGATTGCATCTCATGCCCTTGCTTGCAGTATTGAGCCTTTAGTCGGTTCTCGCTTTGCATTATCAACTGTTTGCCTCAACAATTTTTGCATTCTCAACCAAGCCGATCCTTGTTTATATCCTTCATAATTTGACACCCTATACCCAGGAGGGAACATCACCCTGAGTTTCCATCTCCCACATGCATTTCCTTGCATTGAGCATAGGTACGTTCCACTGCTTGTGACACTCGTTTCCTCCTCTGTATCATAGCATTCATTTGTTATGAAAAAACAAAAAAAGACGGGTGGGAATGGAGTACTATATTGTATTTGGCAGTGGTAGTGTCGCCTTTGAACATAGCAAAAAGTTATTGAGTCCATTTGTCACCATAATTTTGGGTTTAGCATGGCCTTAGGAAGCTGATCTCATTACAAAGTTTTCTCTATCGACTGGTTACTCTTCCAGTCCCTATGGAGAACATTATTGATGCCTCCTGCATCTCATTATTTCATCATTGATTCTATTTTGTCAAAGTCTACCATATGTCTCATGCTCTTGTTCAAAGGAAGTCTATCAACCTGTGTCGGCCACTCCTCAGAACTCTTGACTTTGCATGTTGGCCATACCCTCAGTTTGTCTCAGAATCACATAATACTGTGGTCATGTCATGCACCCTGGCCCTACTTTCATCATTGGTAGGTAACCTTGAACCCAACAGTCGACATTTCATCATTAGTCATTGACTAGGTGATTTCCCTGGTGTTCGATGGAAAGACATCTATTCACACTTTGGGATTCATGCAGTGTCTTGGATTCCATTAACCTTATTGGTAGTTTCCTCGCCTTTGTCAACAATTTTCATCATTGGATGCTATTCAAAGGGTCTTTTTTGTGTACCACTTAAACTTGGCACACACGAAAGACGCACAGGGTCATTGGTCCATGAACATGTTCTTTGTTTTATTTTCACCAAATCATGAAGCTCCTTCTTTGTTCCTCATGCTGACTGATGAGAGATGCCTTAATGATCTCCTTTTAGCGGGTCTCTTTCCATCGAATTCAACTCAATTATTCTGGATATGGGACCTAGAGTCTTATGAGTACCTTGAGGCTTGCAGTCATTAGTGGCAGGATCTCTCACCATTGACAGATGGGAATACATCAATGTCTCAGGATCAATGGATTCCTCAGGTGTTCGACATCGACTCCTTTATTCACACTTGTAGGAATGTACCTAATGCCTTGATACCTACTTTCATTATTGGTAGGTTGTCTCGCGTTTGTTAATGTTATACCTCAATGAACAGTAATCAAATGATGTTTCATTATTTTCGACCTCAACTCCTTTATTCACATGATGTAAACTTGCACCTTTGGCAGATTGTCTAGAAGACTTGAAGACATCATTATGTGGCCACAACTTTCTTGAGCTATTGCTTCCTTTTCATTGGATCAATACCTATATGACTTTAATGATCATGGGAGATCAGATTGTACTCCATGGTATACAAATATCTTCAGATTGGTTTTGAGACTAGTTTTACTAGGCCTTGTTCATGACTATGACAACTATTAGCATGTAACCGCATTTTTATTTGCCTATTCATGGGCACATACAATTTTTTGGTATATTTTTCACATATATCTGTAGTGTATTTTTGGCATCCATGTATTCAAAGTCAATACATAATGTAATGAGAAATTGAGTTAGTCCAGTTGGTTCTCTACCACTCCACTTCATTGGACGAGTACCTATATGACTTCAGTGATCATGGGAGATCAAATTATACTCCATTTTATATAGATATCTTTAGATTGGTTTTGAGATTGGTTCTATTAGGACTTGTTCGTGACTATGAAAACTTGTGGCATGTAACCACATTTGTATTTTCCTATTCATGGCCACAAACACTTGTTTGGTATATTTTCCGCATGGATCTGCAGTGTATTCTATTGGAAGCCATGTGTGTAATGTTAGTGCATAATGTAATGAGAAACTAGTCTTTCTAGCTGGGTCCCCATCACTTCACTTTTGGGTTGTCTATAATGTATTTCGGCCATCGCAGATACTCCTCTGATCTCACACATTAGGGGGAATTTGTTATAGCAATATTTTCCTCATCCTATGCAATATTGCACATATGGCCTTTTTCCATTTCCCTATGCAGACTCAGCATCCCTTTTTGATGAATCCAGAGCTAAAATACATAATTTTTCCACATGTACGCACATTGCCTACTATACAACATGGGTATACACAGGATGCTCCACTACAACCCACGTACATCAGGATTTATGCTAGAAAATACAAAAATGGAGTTGGGTTTCCATGTCACGATAGGATATCTCTGATCCTTGGCTTTCCATATACTGGAAATGTTCTGACTCGGACCTTCAGTTCCATTTGAAGGATATAAATGAGCCAATTCCGAGCTATGGAAAAGAGGAGAAAGAATTCAACTTTCAGAGAAAAGTTACTCTGGAGAAACTACTTCTTCATATTGAGTCTGCATCCCTTTGTCCTTTAAGTCTGAACACTGTGTTCAACCCCTAATATCTTCCCTTATTGTTGGAGAACCTCATTGTCTCCTTTCCATGAGCTTGCCTTTCGTGGAGGATTGAAGTGGTGGAGGCCCAACTGGAAGGAACTTGTTTTCTTGGTTCCGAACCGTGCCGACATAGAAGTCTGTAATGTTATCACTTGTGATGATCATTTATTAATAGAAATACTCCTTTCCTGTCCTATTGATATCATGCAAATATATGATTATTATCCATGGGCATGTTTTCTATGTTTATTAATGGATTATTCTATCTAATGTGCTAACTTTTTATATTATCACTATATGCTTGCTCTATTTGTTTGTTGAGAACTTTTTGCAGGTATAAATTTTTGGGTCGAGGTGCTCAACGATCGACATCATCAAACGTTTGGATGAGGTAGGAATCTTTATTATCTCGCTTGCACATTGGTTTATATAGCATATGTTGGAATTGAGTTGATTTCTACAATCATACCTTTCTATTGTGGTTTACCCTGGCCATAGAGAGTTTTTCCCTCGTAACACCATGTAATTTAGTATATTGGCAACTATTTTTAGGTTTCACATAATAATTAAACAACATGTAACATAGGATATAAAAATGTCGCATAAAACTTAAAACATGTAATAAACCCATGACATTATAAGTAAATTATTTTAAGAGAATAATTCATACAAATTAAAATATATAGTCACGTACCTAATCCAAACTCAACATCTGTGTAATCATCCTTATTCTATATCTTGATCTTCTTCATCGAAATCGACATCTGTATCATCATCTGGTTCAGAAACAGTGTTGAAAGGATTGACGATATCATCATCGTCATCAATGTCATTTTTTATCATATTTTCATCAACATCATCATCAAGAATTGCAATATTGTCTCCTACACCTGGATCATGAACTTCTTCATCTTCTTCATCTATATACCCTGCATGATCTTCTGGCTCTGTTTGATATGGAAAATCATCTTATTGATCTTCAATATCATCTTCTTCCTATAAATCAGTATAATTAATTGGCCTTCCTCTTGGATAATATCTAACAACAAATGACCAATCCCTCTCACCTGGAACATTTGAGTAAAAGACCTGTTCACATTGTCTTGGAAAAACATAGAGATCACGTCCTCTTTCAAACACCATTGTTTTAATCATTGGAAATCCGTTGGCATGTTGAATAAAATTTCTTTCCTCATTGTGTTCATGCATTCATAACCTATACCATTTGACATCGAACATAACTAATTTGAAGGAATTAAAGTCACACTCAAGTATATCGTTTAAATACCCATAGTATCTATTTTCAGATTCTCAGGGATGTATGTCACTCCTAGAGGAAACATTAGTGACCTGGAATACTGCAATTATCCCACTATCATAAGTTTTCCTGGTTTCATCCAATTGTTTGATGCGAAATTTACGACCATTGCACCACATAGCCTTGTGGTGTTTCAACTGCAATATGCCATATATGTAAAAGATGCATTGCCAATTAATAAATTAACATATATATTTATATAACTTGGAAAGTATCTGAAAAATATAGTACACATGTAGTCACATAACTATAATATAAAATAACTGAATAAAATGGGTGAATTTTCTTACCTGTCCATCTTTCAAACCATATGCTAAATCAATTTCCCTTTTTGTAACATTGGCATCTCCATTATGACGAGCTTCTCTAACCAATTCAAGCAGTCGTTTCCATGATAACCTACCTCCATTATGTTGTTTACATATTTCACTCCATACATTCATCCAGTCAATATTGTTTGCAATGTATAAATGCAGTGCATCCCACTCTTGAGCAACTGAATCAAAAAATCATGAGTCACCAATATTAAATATTAGTTATAACATCCATTCATGTTATAAATATTAATAATTTATGAAATAAATTATATTAATATATTAATGAGTATGATAATATACACACAAAATGAAACTTTATATGTATTAATAATATAAATCTCCACAATTATTAATATATTACCTCTCATGTTTTTCATTCTACCTTTCCCCAACATATGCTCATGATATTAAATGCTTTTGATGGAGTTCACATCCCAAATGCGATCCACTGCATGCATAGTTGGCACTGATAATTTAGGAAGATACTGACTAATATACACCATGGATTGATATACCATATATCCCTCCACCATAGAACCCTCAGGACATGCTCTTTGTCTAACCAATGCCTTCAATGATTTCAAGTGCCTCTCCACCATCTACATTGACCTTGTGTGAACAGGTCCACAAATTTCAATCTTCTCAACTTGGTGTATGAGGTAGTGTTCTTGTGCATTGAAAAATGTTGGAGGCATATACTTTTTCATTTCACACACTAGATGAGGAATTTCTCTCTTCCAATACTTTATATCATCTCCATGGATTTATTTCAATGACAACCATCTACATGAGATCATGACACAAGAAAATAACATGTTTCAATATAACATAATATAATATATTACATTACAAGTAAAACACGTGTCATTAAGTACAAAAATAATTTGAAAGAACATTTTTCATATAAATCACAACTACTTACCTCATGTATTTTCCAAGATCATATAT
>JZKD02S1999897.1:795510-834638 GCA_000966675.3 Picea glauca
TATCTTGTATATCTATCTCTTGGAAGATAATGTGTTCCAAGAAGAACTATACCTATGGAAGAAAAACAAGATAAGAATGGATATCATTAGATAATAAACATGAAAGGATGAAATACAAATCATGTGGAAGCTATTGCAAGATAAGATGAATCAATCATGAAGAGACTTAGAAGAAGAAAAGACAAAAAGAAGTCAGCAATCGAGAGGAAATTGGAAAAAGACTTATGATGTTTTGTAGAAGACAACAAGATGGAAGAGTGGACTCTATTAGATAAGACAACCAATTATATATTGTAGAAGACAATAAGGATGTAGATGGAAGCACAGACTCTGTTATATGGAGGGAGCCAATTATATGCACTCATACATGAAGTAATGATTAGGAGGGAGCTAATCCTATGATCCATTGAAGATGATGAAGTATATATCCATGATAGTAGCCATGAAAGACAATACGTATTGTTTAAAGAGAAGCCTTAAAGTATCCCTGGTTGTCCATCCACATCCGTGATCCTATGATGGAATCTTTAGGGAATGGAATCTATAAGAAACTCCATGGACTTGAGAACTAAAGAAACACATGAAGATTCCAAGAAAGAAAGAGAATCCAAAACAACCAGTCATTGTATCAAGAATCACAATATTGTTAGCCTGATATAAACTCAATAAAAGAAATCAAGCAAAGGAACTGAAAGTCATGATGAAGAAGAATGTATGGAAGAATTATGAATGGAAGCATTGCGAGATCCAAAATTAGAGGTTCTCCTAGATGGAGGGAGAATACTATGATGATTACTTGTTCCAGTAAACCAGACTTTTCTCTACATGATTCATTATATCATCCGCAACATCCATGAGTTGGAGTTCTACATCAGATGAATGCAAAGAATGTTCTCCAGAGAAATCGAATAAAGATCAATCTCAAGACTTTGAGGCATACCAGAAAGAGACCCTTGTATGCAGATAGAAGAAGATAACTTGGTGGAGAACCTCCAGTGCACAGAAGAAGCATGGTGAAGATTTCCTATAAACATCAATATGATTACTCAGTAGATCAGATCTCATGATGACAGAAGAAGTGCCACATGGATATGTTCTAGTTTTTCCAACAATGATATACTCTATTGTTCAGAGCTACATGAAGCCTTCACAGTGTTCCAGACTAAAGTACATTTGAAATCAAGCATTACATTATCCATGATGAAGTCCAGAAAGGAGAAAGTGGTTCTCGAATACATATCTCCATAGATGCGCAGATAAACAGACATTTTGGTAAAGCTTCTATCCAAGATGAAAGAGTTTGCATACTCAAGATGGAGCTCGTGGAAAAGACTTCCTTATTGAAAAAGGAAGAGATGACTCCCAAGTTGGGAGGGAGCACTGGAAATATTATTGAAGACATTCATTTTCAATATTGAAAATAGTCCATCTTGGACAGATGCTTTCCTGTTCGGAAAGTGGATTGAGATTTCTAACGGAAATTGATTTCCCATTGTGGTTAACATGGGAAATGGTCTATATTGCTGATGTATCATAGACAATGACTTCCCATTGTGGTTAACATGGGGAGTGGTCTAGGGAAGTCTCTCTTCTAGAGGGTTACTTAAGAAGACTGGCCCCCCTCACTGGACAACGATTTCTCATTGTGGTTAACATGAGGAATGGTCTGTTTTGGAGGTTGATACAGGATAGTCTTTTTCTCTTGTGGTTAACAGAGGAAATGGTCCAGATAATAATTCCTTAGGGTTTATACATTCTCTCTCGGGTGCACTTTGATTAGTGTAGGAGGAATGGCCCGGGGTGGGGAATGGTCCAGGCTCATCAATCAGGGACAGGCATTCCTTAGGTTTTATACATTCTCTCCAGGGTGCACTTTGATTAGTGTAGGAGGAATGGCCTAGGTTGAGGAATGGTTCAGGCTTAGAAATCAGAAACAATCATTCTTCCTTGTTTAAGAATAATAGGGAAGAAATCCCATTGTTGATGTTATACACTTAGGGAAGATATTATTTTAGATCTCACAGATGTGAGTGAAAGATTGGCCCAGATGATTCAGTTTATATCATAACATTTTTTCTGTGCAGGTTGCTATCAGATGTTTGTTATGAATACTGTATGATAGTAGATGTATACTACTGTGGTGGATATGTTCCACTATTCGTGACTATACGTTGCTGATCAAGTACTTGTGTGTTACTTGGTGTGGTAGTGTACCACTGGATTGTAGTTATGTACTACTATGGATAGAAACAATTGTGTTCTATTTTTGTTTCGATTGTATTAAAGACTATCAACAGTTTATTGGAGACAATCATCAACCAGATGAATGATGAACAAGGATTTTCCAGACGGAAAATGGTTCAGAGCATTTACTCTTCTAGACTAGAAGAATGGCTCTTGTATCACTCTGTGGAGTGAGAATCATGTCTGATTACTCAGATAGAGTATGGTTTTGAGAGATGATGCAACTGATGACACTAATGATGATGATGGTGCTCATGATCTAGTCATGATCTAGTCTATACAACTATGTTGATTCTATCGGGTGAATGGTATGTTTTTGTGCTCAAGACCATTACCTGTAATACCTCCCTAGCTAGAAGGGAGTGTTGATATTATGGTAGCTGCAGGAGGTATTGACCTCCACGTGTGAACCTGATGAGAATAGAAGACTCTGAGAAGCAAGAGAAACCCTAATAAGTTGGCTAATAACCCTAGAAGACTTGTCGCCTCAAGAAGATAATATGTATTAGGTTATTAGCCTCCAAGAGAAGAAGTTGGCTAGAAGAATTAATATATATTGAACAGACAGGTACCCAGAAGGAGAATTCAGCCCCAGTAAGTCTTCCAGAACCACTATAAATACAGGGTGCCAGTCTCTCATTTGACACATATCAATAGTTGCAGAGAGCCAATTTTGCGTAGTGCAGTTGTAGTCTTGTGCACAGGTTTGGAGGAGAGATGTTGGTGCAACTGCTGCAACTAGCAGTTACATTTTGGCTTGGACTATCTCTTGGCTAGGGTTTGGAACATCTGATCAGCCTTTGTTGATGTGCTATCCTTGGGGAAAGGTGCGCTACCCTTTGTATGGCTATCTAGCCTAGGGTTTTCTTTTGGAATGATTCTATGTCAAGGTTAAGGTGCTCGGAGGGTGGCTTCGGCCTATGGTTGGGTGACAAGGGTATTGTCAATGGTAAAATGAGCAAACATTCTTCATATTCTAACACCAGGAAGTCAATGCCTATGTCAAGATCCTACTTTCATGTTACCATGACAGATACTTATGGCTAGACCGTCGTATCACAGTCAATCCAATGTTGATCCATAGGATCAGAGGATTGAGTATGCAAGGACCTGATCTGCAGGAATTCTATCCAAGAAAATCCATAGATCGTGCACTAGCACAGAAGATCAAGGATACATATGACGATGTTGAGAAGGAGATGCAAGGCTACAAGGTAGCTTCCATCCAGAGTGCCGCAGTGTGCCTAGCATGCCAACTAATTGTAGGAAAACTAGTAACGAAAAACAGACCCACGTAGGTCACGGGCTTTGTCGTTTACCTCATAGGGAAGTGCGTGGAAGGCTTGCAAATGAACTGGGTGAAGTACCTAGTTAATCAGTTGGAACTAGACTGTCGTGAAGCACAGGATCAGGGCTATGCATTCCACTTTAGCTGGCTTCTGATCCTCATCGTGTTTGTTGCTTGGGATATGTGGGAAGGTGAGACCTTCCTGGATATTGAGCCATTTGAGTCGCTTGCTACGAAGTTAACCATGCTCCGGTACTTGAGAAATATGAGCAAAAAGTGGTAGTCAAACACAATATTCCACAAATATTATCTCCAGCTGAAGAGAGCCATCGAAGTTGAACCTCGCATGACTCTGAACACCTTACAGAGGTTTCGACCCCTGATGAATTTCCACGTAGATTGACACTTCATCTACATTACAACGTGAGCCGATGAACATAAGGAATAGATTCAATTGTAGTACAAGCTCACAAAAGAGGACCTTGAGGAGATCACTAAGGACTGGTTCGTAGACCTCCTTATCCACGCCAACCCTGCAGATATGTTTGACCCTGAACTTGACATACTGGAGGACGCTCACAAAGAACAGGACACACCCAAAACCAATAGAAGGAAGAAGACTAAAGAGGTATAAGACCTAAGCAGCGCCTGAGAGAAGACCACTTCAGTATCACCTGACCGAGGGGGTGATGATGAAGTAGAAGAGATAAATGGCAAAGAAGCTGAACAAAAGCAAGGCGAAGTAACACCGCCTAGAGATGAGTTCGATCCCTTGAAGAAGAGGAAGGTTTATCCCCTGAAACCTTCTTCCTGGAAGAAATCAAGAGCCATCGTGACCAAGATGCAGGCTGTACTCACTACCGATCATTTTGACTTCATCATAGCAGCTCTAAACGATGCTTCACAGGAAATCATGGAGAAACAAGAAGCCAAGTAGGAGGAAATGTACAACATAATTGAGGTCAAACTCTGAGGGGTACAATAGGCCCTTTAGTCTAGTCTCCCAGTCTCCACTGTGCCCTTATCATCGAGAGAACCAGAGTTGGGAGATGAGACAGCCCAACTCCGCCGACTAGCAGATGCAACTGAAGCTCACCTTCGATGAGCACAAGAAGAAATAGAACAAGCCACCCAAGCCTTGAAGCAAGTGCAAGGAGTACTCATAGACCAAATTTGAGTTGCAGAATAGGATAAGGTTTCTCTCCAGACAAAGTTTGATGGAGAGAAATCACATATGCAACAAGAAAAAGAATAGTTTCTCGCAAAGCAACTCAAAGTGAAAGAAGCAGTCAACATAGAACTTCGCTCTGTGACAGGCTTAGAGCCACAGGAAGAAGACCAAGTCATGCATCAAGTATAAAATCTTGTGGAAGCTATCCAACAACTACAACAAAGAATATAAGACTTAGAGCCCCGCACAGTTCCCGATACTCCGCAGGATGTGAGGGATCAAATACAAGCAACTGCCCTGAGTGCAGTTGAGAGAATAAAGGACCTTGCCATAGAATGAAAGCAACTGAGTGATCATAGTGCCAAAACCTATGAGTGAATCACTGAGAATCCAGAACTGAAGGCACCGGAGTCACAACTCTAGGAGGCGAACCAAGAAGCAGAAATAATACAGGCGTAGTTGAATCCCCTGTCAGTTGTGGAAAGAATGATGTGATCCCAAGAGTAGTGCACTGCCAAGCAACAAGTCCACACCATTCACAACAAAGTCATGGAAGTGACTCAGAGGCTCCAACTTGTATAGGATGAGTCTTACCAATTGTTCATAGAGATCGAAGGCCGAGGAGCAGAACTAGATCAAGTTGTCACTACAGCTGAACAACGCCTAGAGGGACCCATCAACAAAGAAGTCATACAAGATTTCGCTGAATAGGAGGCCATGGCACAAAAACAAGTCGAGGAAGCTCGAGCAAGGCTCGAGGCTTTCGCAGCAGAACTACCTAGACCAGAGTGACTCGGGACGAGTCACAAGTGAGTGTTGGGGGCCTGCTGGCCCTTGACCAAGTTTTGACGATTCTTGGTCATGTTTGACCTATTTTTGGGACTTTGACAAACTATCAAAGGAAGATCGCAAGACAAAGTAGAGATCGTGGATCTCGGCCCTTTTTAGGGATTTTTGGGTTTTGGGCTTATGTAACGGGTATGGGAATGTCATCCCATGGGTTTACCCATGTTTAGGCCCACTTTTGTAATATATATATAGAATCTAGGTGATGTAGGATGTGTGTTTGATCTATGTGATCAAGAGTTGTAAGTGATTTGTGCATACTATGTGAGGCTTGCAAGGCTAAGTGCAAGTAACTATAAGAGACTGTGTAAAGGCTTGGTGTTGTACCTTAGCTCGAAGAAGGAGGATCTGGCGGGGTGCACATAGATCTCCTGTCTTCTGCGGAGTAGGATTTTGATGCTATGTGCTTGTAAGAAGATTGACCAAAGATAATAAAGAAGAGAAGAGTTAGTGGGCGTATCCCTAGGGTGGGGGTGAACCACGTACATGCTGTGTTGCTATTCTTTGTGTGATGTATTGATGTGTTTATTTGTTTACTTGCTTAGTTCTTTAATATAGATGAATGATAGATATATCTATTGATGATTTGTGCTTAATTATGTAGATGGATGTTAGATATGACTTATGTAAATATGCTTAGTGCGTAATATCTTAGATCTGAATGAATATTGTGTTGCTCTGTAGTTTAGGGTTTATCTGCGTTGAGAGTAGGATTTAACTGCGCTGCAACTAATATTGGATATTGATGAATGTTAACTTCTAAGTACTCTATTAAGTGTTATAATCACAGATCTGTGTCCCAGCTAAGGTTGCAGACATCTGAGTCCTGTAACCACCCCTGCCTCTATCTTGGGAGAGACTTCATTTGCTTCGTAGGTGTTGCTGAAAGGGCCAGTAGTTAGGGTTTTGTTGGTGCGTTGTTGTAGTGTTGAACCCTGGGTCTGCCCCTGTGCCAACAAGACCAACATGTGAAGTCTCAAATAATGAAAGCACCACAACAATTCAACAAGACATATAAAAGGAGGAGTCCAGAGTCAACTTCAAAGGATTCAATGACAAAAGAAGGTGTATCACTTTAAAGGTAGAAATTGGAAACATCGGATGAAGAAGAAGATTAAAATTTACACAGAGAAATAAGTACACCAGTAGGCAGGGGTCTTATCATGACAATTGAAGTATCAACTTCAACAAAATCCAAAAGTCCAGGAGAGAAAAGTGAAGAAAAATAACTGAATACAAATCAACCCATTGATTATGTAAATCAATTTATGGAAATTAGACAAGAAGGTGTAAATATTAAGAAGGATATTTCTCCTCATATTTTTTAATATGATGCATCTCAAGCTAGAATGATATCAGTTGCAGATTATGAAAAAGAGAAACTAAACATAACTGTTATATAACAAAAAGAGCAAAAGAAAGTGACAAATGTTTCCATTGATCTGAATGCAGTACACCCACTGGAAAAATTTGATTTGCATAGACAAACTGGAGAAATAATAAAGAGATATGCTCTATTAGGAAATCGTGGAATTAAAAATCTTGAGGCCTTGAATGAAAAACTCATAACTCAGCTAAAAAATGAAAAATTGGGTAATAGATCAAGGCAAATGGGGATAGAGGAATTAGAACAATGGATAATAGAAATGGTATCCAATATAAGATATGAAGCATCTATATATGCATTAATAAATACAAAAGAAAATGAAATTCAAGTGTTGAATAAAAAGCTAAATTTCCCAAGCATTGAACATGTACAAACTCCTTAACTACATAATATCAAAAGTTGAAAACAAAAAGTAATAGATCAATTGGGTGATAAAATATTTGGTCGGCCATATTTGATAGGGGCTATACATGTCATCTGGGATGAAATTATAAATGAAGTCACTAAGCTCTGGGATTTCTTCAAAATAATCGATGATGAAATTCAATTAACAGATGAGATCGATGAAGTTTTGAAGAAAGAATTTTTTGAATTAGGATCAAGAACTCAGGTTTATACCTAAGTAATTAGGTTCCTAAATTTAAATTCCAGTGAAATACTCAAAATCAAAGGCATTCAAGGTAGGACAAAAATGGTCATGGAAGTTGAAAGAATTTTTACTAAAATAAATTTGTTGTAGACAACTAAAGATAAATGCATATGTATGAAGATATATGTTTATTTCTTCACCAACATATTTGAGAAATTGATAAAGATGGGATTGACTTCAGCTTGGACTGACAAAGGGAAATTATTTTAAAGTTTTAAGGGATGTATGATAAATTAAGAGACCGAATCATTATAGATTTACTTATGGATGATTTTCATTTACTTTGGTTAATCAAAAAATTGTTTCCAAATCCACCTACGTATGAAAAGTATATAGATCTTGATATTGTCTACAGGCGGATGAAATCTTATGGATATCATTCAAGAGGCACTTGGAAAATTTTTCTCCATTTGATAGTTGGATGAGTCATCAAAGCAGTTCGAGATAGTCAACCAATCTTCCAAATGTTTCCTGTTCTTTTGGATCATAGATCTTTTTGTAATCTAAACACTGCAAAGTAGGATTATATAACCAATTTTTGGTTATGACCTAAATGTTTAAATCTCCGTGAAATATTCAATGTAAAGGGGTTCTTTTTTGGGAGGCCTGAAGGACTATCTTCAGAATAAAATTTCGCAAGTTTTTAAGATTCAAACTTTGATGTTTTAGTCTGTGTAATTATCTTTTATATGTTATTTCCATATTCTTAAATTTCTTCTTAGATGTGTCTATTTCCATGAATGTGATGATTTTGTATGACTACTACCATCATTTACTGCAAAGGTATCTTTAAAGGTCATTGATTTATTCAATGTACTGTAAGTTTTAAGAAGACTTGTGCTTGCATGTTATTAGTCCTTTTTGAACATAACCAAATTATTCTTTTCTATTCAAATCTTACTCTGTTTTAGATACAAATTTAATGATTAGTTCTTCTATCTTAACCTTAAATAGTATTTATCATAGATACAGTATTTCACTATTCAATTTTGTTTCTTCTTATTTCTTGTGTCATCATGTTTACAAATTTAAAGGTGATGGAAACAAAGGAACTTTTCCTTCTAATATTTATCTATTATATATTCTAAGACTGGTAAAACAAGCCCAAATAAAGCAACAAAATGCTCTGTTCTAAGACAAACCAACCAACCAATAAATAAATTAATTCAATGGATTCCTTGGCATAGTTTCCTATCCAGAAACATCTCAAGGGTTACAACATTATTTTGGTGTCATTGTCGGTGACCCGAATTAAAGAAATTTATTTTTCCTTAGGATAGACAACAGTGAAACCTACTCCTTGTTGGTGAACAAAGAGATAGGAAGGCTAAAATCCTTCATCGGGTGACTCCTTATTTCCAATCCTGGCATCAGGAAAGAGAAACACTCAGGCTCACCCAGATCCTAAGAAAACAACATCAATAGCTAATCCTGAAAGACTACTATCAAAGAAAAATACTAAACGCACTCCCATAAATCCTCCTACCATAACCTCCTCTAAACCTTCATCTTCCACCCTTCCTAAATCAAAAGGAAAATATCCCAATGATTCAAAGGAATCCATAATAAAAACTCTTGTAAACCCTTCTATTCCTTCAAAACCATCCCAACTTCCTTCTCCCGAATATCTTCCAAATTCCCCAAAACCATATTTGACAATCTCTACAACATACTTCATTAAATTTTTCCCTGAAAGTTATATCGAACATTCTCTTAAAGACTCTACTGTAGTCTCTCAAATTCATTCCTTCAAATATTATCCTCAAATTTCCCCAAACAAATCTGTTGAATATTTTCTTGTTTGGTCTACAACCAAAATTTTTCCTTTTTAGATTAAAAAGGGAAGTTTTAGAGATCTCCCAAACTTCCTCTTCAGAAATCCCTCTTGAAGAAGAAGAAGAGCTTATAAAGACTTATATATATCCCCTTGTTCCTGAAAGTTCTCAGCTTATACTTCAACACGTAATCATGGAGAGGAAAATACCACAACAACCACCACCACCTCCTCCTCCTCCTCCACCTAGAGTTTTTAATAAAGCTTCTGCTAGATATTCTCCTTTAAATCTTCCAATGAATCTCCATGACTTTCTTGATAATTATCTGAAGCTATTTCCTAGATTTAATGGGGAGGGTGAGACCACAAATCTAGAACATTTGGAAGCATTTGATTATTTCACTAATAATCAAGGTCTGAAATATGAATATGTATTATGAGGATCCATTTTTAGACATTTGAGGGTGAGGTGAGAACATGGTTTAAGGGTTTTCCCCCTGATTCCATTAATTATTGGGATGCTCTAGAAACTGATTTTCTTAGGCAATGGGGTGAAAAGAAATATCACTTGTATTTCTTGACTGAATTTGGGAATATTAAAAAGAAACAAAATGAATCTGTCCCATATTTCATCAAGAGATTTAATAAAATTTATAATAAAATTCCTGCAGATGTCAAACCATCACAACCATCAGTAAAGGTCACTTTTGTAGGATCTTTTGATCTCAACTTAGCCTTATTTCTTAGATAAATGAGATCCACTACCTTAAATAGCATGCAATATCATGAAGTAGAAATTGAATCCAACATGATTGCATCAAAAAAAGCTAGAGTTAGAAACGAATCAGGAGAGAGAGAAAGAGAAAGAGAAAGAAGAAAACAAAAAGAACAAGTTGGTACCTCTAGTACTAACAAAATTTAAGAGGATAAGATTGAAGAGATGCCAAGAATTATCAAATATTTATCAAATAAACTGGCTAGGATGGAAACAGAGAGAAGAAAGCCTGCCATTGGAAAGAAAAATCAGTTTAGAAGGCCTTTTAATCCTCCTTGGGTTTTGCAGAGAGAAAGAAGAAATTAAGATCAACCTATTCAAGCTCCTATAAAAAATGAAAATTTGATTGATAACTTTGAAGAAGATAAAATTAAAGATATAGATGAGGAGATTAATATGATGGAAGGTGATCCTTATGAAATATATGTGACTTAGGATGACTATGAAAAATCCCTACACTTTGATTCATATTTCAATCAAGATGATAATAATAATCATCCTGATTCATCATTACCTCAATATAGAGCCTTTTCTGATGCATTACAAGACGAATTACATAGAAAATATGACCTTAGACCAAGAACTAGTGTAAATACAAACAAAACAAATAATCAAGGTCAACCAGAAAAAACACAAAACAAATACAAAGGGAAAGAAGTCATAACTCCTAAACAAAAATCTGATCCATATGTTGTAAATAAAATAGATATAGAACCAAAAGAAACAAAAAAAATAAGCATTACAATTGAGGAAAGAGGAGAATCAATAGCCACATTTTATATCTCTTTAACAGTCCATGAACATATTTTACACAATTGCATGCTAGATTCAGGAGCTTCTCACAATCTAATGCCAAAAATAGTAATGGAGAAGTTAGGATTACAAATTACAAGACCATATCTGGTCGTTCACTTATCCCAAATACCTGTAAAAAGTGTTTTGATGGATATTGTTGTTGCAGATGTTCATGTCAACCATGTGATGATTTTATCCAGATCATGGGAAAGTAAACTAGGTGGCTCGTTGAAGATGGACATGACTTATGCCACCAGCCCAGTATTTGGTGGAGAGAACAAGAGACTTTATAGGGAAACCAAACTTTCTTACACTGTCATTGATCCTAAACACCCTAATAATTATCATGTCTACTCGAAAGATCAATATTTGGGTTGTTTCACTTTATCTATAAATGATGAACTAGAAAATTGTACATAAATTGTAAGTAGTTCTTTGAATGAAAATAAGACTAAAAAGGGAATGTGGAAAATGTACTTCGATGGAGCCTCCTCTTGGGAAGGTGATGGAGCCTGTATTCTACTAATTTCACATTCTGGAAAACTTTTTTGTTTTTCTTTTAGATTACAGTTTGAAACTAATTCAACAAATAATGTTTGTGAATATGAAGCTTTAGTGCTAGGTTTAGAAGTTGCCAAGAAAATGAAAATTGTAAATCTTATTGTCTATGTGGATGCAAAACTAATTATTAAACAAATAAATAAATTTTACCAAGCTAAACATCCTAGGATGAGATCCTATATAAATTATGCTTGGGACTTAATTGATAATTTATTTTTGACTTTTAATATTCATCCAATTCCCAGACAAGAAAATAAACAATATGATTCTTTAGCTGTAGAAGCAAGTAATTTCCAACCTCTTGAAGTGTCAAATATTAAATATGAAATTGAAATGAAATACATACCTTCAATATCTGACAATGTCAAACATTGGCAAGTGTTTGAATATGACCAACATATAAAAAAATTCTTGGAAATGATTGACGAATTCTCAACGACTCATATTGATCAGAAAGATGACCAAAAAAATGAACAAATTAATCAAAATAGTCATCCAGACCCTAAATTAAAATATATGATTTCTAATCACAAAATGATGGTGTTAAGAAATAATCAGATTCCAAAGGGATTGGTGACTCTAGAGAAGTTGTTTTCAAATATTATATTGCTATAAACCCAACCATTCATCCTCAAAAGGAAGAAGTAGAAGATCAAAACATTGAGACTGAGCAAGAACAAAGATATATCAAACTTTCCAAGTTTCTACCTGTTGACTAGAAGGTCAAGCATACTAATTTATTTAAAGAATTTACTGAAGTATTTTGTTGGTAGAGGGGCAGACCTAGGGTTCAACGCTACAACAACACACCAACAAAGCCCTAACTACCGACCCTTTCGGAAACACCTGTGAAGTAGATGAAGTCTCACCTGAGGTAGAGGCAGGGGTGGTTGCAAGATTCAAGTGTCTGCAACCTTAGCTGGGACACAGATCTATGATTATAATACTTAATAAAACTCTTAGCACTGTCAGTTCCTTAAAATGTAATCACTATTCACTTCGTTGATACAACAAAGCTTCACAGCATTCACACTAATCTACAATATTCAAGCACTTAGCATATAACATATGAACACATTAAGACAAATCACAAAGAACATAACACAGTGTTTACATGGTTCACCCCCACCCTGGGGCTACGTCCATCAACTCTTCTTCTATATTGTCTTCAGTCAATCGGTTACAAGCACAAAGCCATCAAAACCCTTACTCTGCATAGGACAGAAGATCTTCACAGATAGCTAGATCCTTATTCCTTGTGCTACATCACTAGCCTCTCCACAATCCGCTACAAGGATCTACACTTAACTCTGCAAGTCTCTTACAGTCATGCACAAAGAAATTACAGACTCTACTCGCACTTAGCATACATTCACATCACATAGATGTACTATTCTCTCCTTCTTACATTGCCTATCCTTCTATTTATACATACAAAATAGGCCTAAACATGGGTAAACCCATGGGTCGACATCCCATTCCTGTTACATATTCCCAAAAACTGAAAAAGGGGCCCAAAAGGGGGCCGAGATCCCATGATCTCCACTTCGTCTTGCACTCCTCCTTCGATAGACTGTCGAAGTCTAAAAATAGGTCAACATGACCAAGAAACTCCCAAAACTTGGTCAAGGGCCAACATGCCCCCAACACTCACCTGTGACTCGTCCCGAGTCACTCTAGTCTGATCAGTTTGGCTTTGAATGCCTCGAGCTTGGCCCAAGTTGCTTCGACTTGCTGCTTTGTTGTGGCCTCTTGTTCGGTGAACTCCTAGATTACTGCGTCATTCACTAGCCCTTCTAGGCATTGTTCTACTGCAGTGGCAACTTGTTCTAGTTTTTCTCGTTGGTTCTCCACCTTTGTAAACAAATGGCATGCCTTATCTTGCATAGGTTGAAGCCGTTGAGTGACTTCCATCACTTTTATTTTAAGCATATGGATCTACTGCTGAGTTGTGTGTTGTTCTTGAGACCTCTTCATTCATTCTACAATCGACAAGGCCTTTAGTTTCACTTGTAGTGTATCTGCGTGCTGCTTCACTTCCTGGAGTTGTGACTCCAGTGTTTGTAACTCTGGGTTATCAGTGAGGTTCTCATATGTCTGGGTGCTTCGGTTACTCAACTACCTGTACTCCAAGGCAAGAGCTTTTAATCTGTCACCTGTGCTGTGGGCAATTGCTTCTCACTGGTCCCTTACGTCTTGAGGGGTCTTGGGCACAGTGTGTAGCTTCAAGTATGCTATGCGCTATTGGAGCTATTGGATTACTTCTTCGAGTTGTGCCACCTGCTGTGGAACTCTTTCTTTGACCCTTACTTCAATGACTGTCATAGAGCGAAGTGCTCTGTGAACCATTTCCTTAACTTCGAGTTGCTCAATGAGCAACTGTTCCTTGCTTTGCTGTAACTATACTTTTTCTTCATCCCACTTTGCTTACAGAGCAAGATTTTCCTGTTCTGTAGCACTGTGTTTCTCCTCAAGGTATTTCTGTACTTACACTAAATCTTGGGTGGCTTGTGCCATCTCTTCTTGAGCTTATCGAAGGCGAGCTTCGACTGTATCAACAATGTGGTGTAGTTGAGATGGCTCATCACCTAGTTCTGATGTTCCTACTGACAAAGGCATAGTGGAAACTGCACAGCTGGACTATACTTCCTGTTGTACCCCTTGGAGCTCATCCTTAATCCAACTGAACACCTCCTCCTTCTTATCTTCTTGCTTCTCTACTATCTCCAGTGAAGCATCGTTCAATGCTGGGACGATTAAGTCGAAGTTGTTTGATGTGAGGGTGGTCTCAAATTTGGTCTTGGTTGCTTTCATTTTCTTCCTTGAAGAAGGTTTCGGAGGGGAAACCTTCCTTTTCTATGAGGGGTCCTCCTCGTCTCTAGGAAGTGTAACCTCGCCTTTCTTTAGTTCAAATTCTGCACCATCTATCTCTTCGCCATCTCCTCCTTTCTCTACTGAGATGGAAGCGGTCTTCACGGATGCGCTGTCTAAATCATGGACCTCTTCGGTCTTCTTTATCTTGCTAGGTCCGGGTATATCCGTCGTAGTTTTTGGACTGTCAACATTGAACATCTCTGCAGGGTCCATTGGAACAAGGAGGTCCATCGACCATCCCTTGTAATCTCTTCCAAGTCATCCTCCGTCAACTTGTAGTACGAGTGTAGCTATTGTTTATGCTCATCAACGTGCACTGTGATATAGATGAAATGGCGGTCCACACTAAATTTCATCAAGGGCCTGAACCTGTGGAGAGTGTTTGGGGTTATACGAGGCACAGACTCGATGGCCAACTTTAACTGGTTGTAATAAGTGTGGAAGACGACATTTGATTACCACTGCTTATTCATGTCATTCGAGTACTACAGTGTACTGAACTTCACGACCATAGGTTCAAATGGATCGATGTCTGGGAAGGTCGCATCTTCCAACATCTCCCATGCGATAAAAGCGATCAATATGAGAAGCCAGTTGAAGTGGAACTCATATCCTTGATCTTGCACTTCCCTGCAGTCCAATTCTAGCTAGTTTACGAGGTACTTCACCCAATTCATTTGTGGTCCCTCTGCGCACTTCCCTATTAGATCGACTACAAATCCAGTCACTTGGGTGGGTCAGTTCTTATGAAATAACTTCCCTACGATCAATTGACAAGCTAGGCACACTACACCACTCTAGATAGAGGCTACCTTGTAGCCTCGTGTTCCCTTCTCGACATCCCCGTAGGTGTCTTTTATCTTCTGCGCAAGAGCATGATCCATGGTTTTCCCGAGGTAGAATTCCTATGGTTCAGGGCCTTGCATGCTTAGCCCTATGATCCGATTAATCAATGTTATATCCACTATGATACGATGATTGAACCATAAATATCTGCCATGGTAGCAAGACAACAGTAGCTTGACGCATGTGTTCACTTCCTAGTGCCTTCCAAAGTGCCAGATACTCATAACGTTGAGGAGGGTGGACTGCGCGAGGTTCATCGTCCATGACTGGGGTACAATATTCGAGTTCTTTCCTTTAGTTCTGGTCAGATACTTGTGTGGGGTGAGCATGTTGTACACCTTCCTGTTGCCGAGGTTGAAGTTGATAAACTTCAATGCTGCAATCTTATCTTGGTTTGCGTGCACTATGCATATCCCCTTTTGGAGGTACACAATGACCAATTCATATTCAAAGTCTATGGGAACACTGTCTCAGTTTATTGCACCGCTCAGAGGTGGTAGATAGGCAGGTAGAATTCTCGGAATCAGCTTAGCATTCGCTAAGTCATCCTTGTGCTTAGTTCACCTTTCACGGGACAATCCAGCTCTGTGAGAAGTGGATGGGGATGCTTGCACTAATATTGTGGAGGAAGCATGGATACCTTCAGACATCGACATGGCTTTCTCAATCATCAAGTCGATAAAAAATTCTTCAACATCTTTCTCTACAGTGCTCAATGCTTCCGACATACGCATTCAGGGTGAACAATTCGCGGGTTCGGGGAACAATTTAGACACAGTAATGAGATAGAGAGTGAGAGCACAATGATCACCATATAAAATTGGCTTAGTGTGTGGGCTTGAATTCTCAATTAGCAAAAGTGTTCTCGGTGCATGGCGTGACGTGATAAATAGGTAACGCAACAACGATTTTCTTACAATGGGTATGAGCCTCCATTAACTCCTGTTTTATGGCGTGGCCCAACGGTCTGATGACGAACCTTTTTTTCTTTTCTACCCATTCAATGCAGGAGTCAAATGGATATATCGGCCCCAACGACTATATTTCTTCATCATGGCAAAGTGCCATGTGTCACTATTCTGATATCCTGACAAAGCTCCAACTCTACAATTTTTCTTTTTGCGAGGTCTCCTCCAGAACCTCCTATAACTTTTCAGTCTTAGCCCTCTTTTTTCTTAAATGTCGAGCCTTTTTTCCAGTGAGCTTCGTCTCGATAGCTCTTTTTCCATTCTGATTCTTGTCTTCTATGGTCTTAGTCACTTCGCGCTATTAAGATTCTTCCCTAGGGTTCCTAGCTAACACTTCTTCTTTGTCTAGGATAAGCAATTTAATATTCTGTGGATTCTCTAGTGTTTTCTTAACTTTGACATCTAGGTTACTATCATTAAGCATCTTCGATCTTCTCTCCTGTGCTTCAATCAAGCGTGCAATTTTTCTAGTCATAAAATCTTTTAACTCTTGCTTCTTTTGTTCCAAAACTTCTTCTTCTTCTTTTCATCTGGCTTGATCTCTATCAATCTAAGGTTTTCCTATTAAAATGGTAAACAGGGTGCGGTTCTCAATAAATTGAATAATCTAAAAATCTTCTTCCGTTGAATTTCCATTGACATTCATAGGTATCTCAGCGAGCCTCCCACACAGGCGTACTAGTTTCCCTCTGAATATCGTTATTCCTCCTAGTGAAGGGATCATAGTAGGCCTTCTAATAGCTTCCCAAGTTCTCTCTGTCATGATATTCACTTGTGTTTCCTCATATAGAACATAGTCAATGTTTAAGTCCCTTATTCTTTCTTCAAGGCACTCCTTGTCTTTAAAAATCTCTGATAGTCTAACATGTCGATGGTCATACAAGGTGTCTTTCATCTGTAGTAATACCTTCTCTAATTCTTTCTGGGGTTCTTCTATAGCCTTAGTTTCTGGATCTGTCTTAGGTTTTTCTTGTCTTATGTTCATACTTTCAAGCTTAGCAATCATTATGGGGAAATACAACACTTCATGGTCTAGAGCTTTGCAACAAAGACAACTAGGTCTTCCACCAGGGCATTCCTTAGCAAGATGTCTCAGTCTTGTGTAACTGTAACAGGGGGTTAATACTCTCTTTCTTTTAAATGATCCCCGACCTCTTCTGTACTGCACACTAGGATCATAGGAGCTAACTTGCAATAAATTATTTCTAGGATCCTGCATCCATTTGTTAGTCCAAACATTCTTTCTATGCATTGGTATAACATATCTTTCACTAGTTTTATCAGATCTATTCATATCAAACCTTCTTTCATTTATTAGTGCCCTAGTTTTCAGGCTAGGACAGATCCTATCAATCATACCTAGATCCATACTCTAGAAACAAAAAAATTACTACTTATCTTACTTCTACAGAACACAAAGCTTCAAGATCTAAAAATTTTCGCTATTTTCACCTTTATTAGAGCACAAAGCTTGCAGATCTTACCTCTTTTAATAAAAAATTCTTACTTTTACCTTTCTTAGAGCACAAATCTTTCAGATCTTTCTTCTTTCCTTCAGATCTGATCTTCTTTTCTTTAGATCGAGCTTCTTTCTTTCAGATCTGACCTTCTTTCTTTAGCACAGAGATTTATAAATCAAGTAGAATATTGCGCACCAGGGCACAACTCTTTTGCACAAAGATTCTTCTTCCTTAGTTCCTAGCAATCACAGTTTTAGTCCCGGCAATAGAACCATTTGTTGGCATAGGGGCAGACCTAGGGTTCAACATGACAACAATGCACCAACAATCCCTAACTACTAACCCTTTCGACAACACTTGTGAAGCAGATGAAGTCTCACCCGAGGTAGAGGCAGGGGTTGTTGCAAGACTCAGGTGTCTGCAACCTTAGCTGGGACATAGATCTATGATTATAATACTTAATACAACTCTTAGCACCGTCAGTTCCTTAAAATGTAATCACTATTCACTTCGTTGATACAATAGAGCTTCACAACATTCACACTAATCTACAATATTCAAGCACTTAACATATAACATATGAACACATCAAGACAAAGCACAAAGAAAATAACACAGTGTTTATGTGGTTCACCCCCAACCTAGGGCTACATCCACAAACTCTTCTTCTTTATTGTCTTCAGTCAATCAGTTACAAGCACAAAGCCATCAAAACCCTTACTCCGCACATGACAGAAGTTCTGCACATCTCGCTAGATCCTTCTTCCTTGCGCTACATCACTAAGCTCTCCACAATCCGATACAAGGATCTGCACTTATCTCTGCAAGTCTCTTACAGTCATGAACAAAGCACTTACAGACTCTACTCACACTTAACATACATTCACATCACATAGATGTACTATTATCCCCTTCTTACATTTCCTATCCTTCTATTTATACATACAAAATAGGACTAAACATGGGTAAGCCCATGGGCTGACATCCCATTCCCGTTACATATTCCCCAAAACCCAAAAAGGGGCCCAAAAGGGGGTCAAAATCCTGTGATCTCCGCTTCATCTTGCACTCCTCCTTCGACAATTCATCGAAGTCTCAAAATAGGTCAACATGACCAAGAAACTCCCAAAACTTGGTCAAGGGAAAACATATTTGCTTGGTCTTATGAAGATCTGAAGACCTATGAAACCAACATTATTCAACACAAAATTCCATTGAAGGTAGGATCTAAGCCATTCAGAAAAACATTAAGACAGGTAAATCCTATCCTATTCCCAATCATTAAAAGGGAGATTAAAAAGCTATTCGATGCAATGATTATAGTTCCTTTGAGATATTCTTCTTGGGTTGCAAATTTAGTACCTGTTAGGTAAAATAATGGTGAAATTAGACTCTATGTTTATTTTATAAACCTCAATAATTCTTCATTAAAATATAATTATCCTTTGAAATGGTTCGTGTTTTGTAGAAAGTAGTTAGTTCTAATCGAATTTCAATGGTTGATGGATTTTTAGGTTATAATCAGATTGATGTGCATGATAAAGATAGAGAATTGACTGATTTTACTACACCATGGGTTACATTCATGTATGACAAGTTTCCCTTTGGGATAATGAATGTAGGAGAAACATTTCAATGAGTAATGGGCATAACATTCGTGAGAGTGTTATCACATAAAGTTTTCAAGGGTCATAGGCCGCAGCCATGAGCACAAAGCACAACACTCAGAGCGACTCATTCTAGGCTTGGAATCAATGGTCGAAGCTCGAAATAGATCTGGACCGTTCAATTAGCAAGATACATGCGTCATCAGATATGTCACTCTAGGAGTTCTACTTTGGGAGTTTTAAAATGAGAAACATTGCCAAGTCCCGAAGGGCCAAAGCTCGAAGCACCCAAAGTCCTGAAGTGCCTTGAAGATAAGCCTCAGGTGGTAGTGGTGGTCATATCAGAGGGGTCCATAAGAATGGAGCTAGCGCTCTCTAGGCTCTATTTCATGAGTTTAGAAATTGGGAGAGTCAGGAGTGGCTCACATCGAAGCACCCAAAACGTGAAGTCACGAAACACCTTTTGGGCAAGCGCTTGGTCACAGAAAAGGATTTGCATAACCTTGAGGTGTCAAAATTGACTCGCAAAATTCGTTGGAACCATATAAGAACATTCATGGGTGTTAGGCCTCATCCTGATCCTAATGAAGGAATTTATTGAGAATGAGAGCAGTGGTTGAGACCTCATCTCAGGACATAAATGGAAAGTGGGTTGAAGATGGTTGTGAGTGTGGATTAGCAATCCGAGGTTTCCTTCTGGATGAATTTCCCTGCAAAACACATAACTGAGGCAAGCTCGCGTCTGACATGAGAAGGCCTACACAGGCTGACAAAGTAGGCATTGAATGGAAACTTTGAATCCAGGGGTCCGATCACATTCCTGGTGGTTGGAACATTTTTAGTATATATAGACAGTTTTGATATTTTGTTAAGGTCGAATGGTTGAGCTAGGCTCCCTGCTATTGTAATATTTTTATGAAGAACATTGGTTCTCTGGTTATGTATTTGTTTTTTGAGACATCTTGGTTAATCTAAGTCATATTTCTTACTCCATCTTATTTTCCTCCGATATTGAGAGAGTTCATGATTGACTGATTCACATGGATTGTTATGATTGTATTATGATGAATGTTGTATTATAGTGTTGTTATAATTTCTTTCATTTTCTTTGAGATTTGAGTTCAAGAAGATCTTGCATTTAATTTTTCCTCCGTAGGCTGCTGGAAGACCTGATGTCCATGACAAACCTCTACACTATCCTCACCAAAGTCTTCCCTCTATTCACCCTTACTCCAACTTACTGACTGAAGTTGATTCCAGACCTCAATTGCTTATGCATGCTAGTCCATATTTCTAAGTTAGAATGTTGTTATCACTGAGTCTTCTCCATTTGACCACCTAAAAATCATTTACATTTACTGTATAAACTGATGGGTACTAATCTTATTCTCATTACAGTCTGAGGGTGATTCCTAGTGCTAACATAAATGGCATCGTTGTCGGGGATGGATTTGAACAAATTGAAGAGCTCCCTGGGAAGAATGACATAGATCCATCTCTTTATGGTAGACAAGAGTGGGATACATAAAATAGACTATAATCATCTGCCTGATGACTCCACAATCAGAGACTCCATTGGGGAAGATCCTATTGACAGAAAGATGAAGGGAATGACTAGGTGTCAGGTTATGAGCTTTCTTCATGAACTTTTGTTATTCCTTATCAACTCATTTTTGTTTTTCCCTTCACATATAAAGAGGATCATATTGTGTTTTGTTTATTCGGTTGATCACCAACCTTCCTTTATATATCCATCCTTGGAAGAAGAAGACCTACTTTTTGCCTGTGTTGTAGATGTTGATATTATATCCTCAACTCAGCCTACTCATAAATATGAGCTTCATATTGAAACCCCTCCTGAACTCAATCACCCTTACATCCCTGAGGAGGTTGAAACTGATCCACAACCTCCTCAAATCTCATCACATCCTGCTGTTACTATTGAGCCTTTCCATTAATGTGATAAGCCTCATATTAAACCCACTAGTTTTCAAACTAGAATCAGAGACAAGTTGTTTAAACCTTTAAAGCTTCCATATCATCTGCATCCTTATCCTCTTGATTTCTTGAAGTACTTTCCTCATTTTTATAGAGAGGATCAGGTTATAGCTAAAAGGAACTTCAGGGCCTTTGAAAAATTTATTGATCAGTTTGAGATCGTTCATGATGATTTTACCATGAGGTTGTTCTCACATTCCCTGTCTAGAGATGTTGTTGTGTGGTTTAGATGTCTGGAGGCCGATTCTATTGGTTCTTAGACCGAGCTATGCCATGCATTTTTGAAGTGGTGGGGTGAGAACAAGTCCCTTGATCAGTACTAAGATGATTTTAATGCCCTGGGGAGAGGGGAAGAGGAATCCTTGGCTGTCTTCAACAAAAGGTTTTACTGTGTGTATCATAATATGCCTGTAGAGATCAGACCCACATAGACTCTTTCAATGGTGTACTGTGTCATGGATCAACATTCAGAGCTTTCCCTTCACCTTAGATAAAGGAAATCAACATCTTTATCTCAGTTATTCATGGATGATGGGGAAGTGGAGGAGAACCTCTGAGCTTGTGGCAGGATTCAAAGTCAGTATCATCTCAACTCTGAGCATAAGGCAGTTTTTTCTTGTTGTCCATATGAAGGAAAAGTTGTGGGTGATTTTTTCTTCGAAGCATGTATCAATGAACAACCCTGTATTGATAGAAATCATGTGTATGAACAACTAGGAGAAACAATTACTACTGTTTCTGAAATAGATATTTTTAACAGTTATTTTCCTAATAAAATTATTGATTTAAAGGCTGATCATAGATATAAAAGACAACCACTTTTTGATGAATATCCTAGTGATGATGAGCAACAAGCTTATCTTGTATTTGATCACTATGAAGACAGTAAGGATGATGCAGAGGTTGGACTTGTCATGGAAGACACAAAATTTGACCAGGAGAAACCCTTAGTCGAGGCACATGAAAAGGTCATTTATATAGAGCCTGAAGTAAATCCACAGTCATCAGTGGATAAACAACCACCTACGCCCATCCTTCTTCCACTTGTACCTACAGTTCACAGTAAGCATCTTTTGGACCCACAGATGCTTGTGGATATCTTTTAATCAAGTGTGCATGTAGGGGACATCAAGCAAGCTGTCAGCAGCTTTGAAAAAGTGAAGGTAACATTTCATAAGTTAATCATGCATTGCCTTCAGTTTCATGACCCCGTCAATGAGTACATAAAGTTACACTTTTCAAATGATTTGGAGAATGTAGGCTTGATCTTTTTATCAGCATTTGAAGGTAATATGGGTGATCATAAGAATGAAATTAGTCAGTTGTCATGCTTTCCTTGTATTTTATGGATCATTTGCAGTGAAGCGAAGGATTCAATTATCAAACAGTTTGAATGGTTATGGTGGAAGTTTGCTTTTACCTAGCATTTTTTGAAAGTCAGTTAACTTAGGTTTTGTACATAAATAAGCTCCCTCAAGAGCAAGTGTGTTTGATTTCATTTTTAGAATAGTGTACGTGTCAGCATATTTTATTCAGTATGATGTTTCAAAGCATGATGCCATAGCCTAACAACTAAGGCAATGGAACTACTTGTTCTTGGCATCTCACAAGGAGCATGTCATCCCCTGTGGAGCTAAATGTTATCACATAAAGTTGTCAAGGGCTGTAGGTCACAGCCATGAGCGCAAAGAACACCACTTAGAGAAACTTATGCCGAGCCCGAAATCAATGGCCGAAGCCCAAAATAGATCTGGACCATTCAATTAGCAAGAGCCACGCGTCATCAGATCTATCACTCCAGGAGTTTTACTTCGAGAGTTTTAAAATGAGAAACATTGCCAGGTCCTAAAGGGCCGAAGCCTGAAGCGCCCGAAGTCCCGAAGCACCTTGAAGATAAGACCCAGGTCATAGCGATGGTCATATTGGAGGGGTCCATAAGAAGGGATCAAGCACTCTCTAGGCTCCAGTTCACGAGTTTAGAAATCCGGAGAGTCAGGAGTGGCTCACATCGAAGCACCTGAAATGCAAAGTCATGAAACACCTTTTGGTAAAGAGCTTGGTCACAAAAGAGGATTTTCATAACCTTGAGGCATCAAAATTTACTTGCAGTAGTTGTTGGCACCGTCTAAGAACATTCATGGGTGTCAGGCCTCAGCCTGGTCTTGATGAAGGCAGTTACTGAGAATGAGAGTGGTGGTTGAGACCTCATCTCAACACATAAATGGAAAGCAGGCTGAAGACGACCATGAGTGCGGATTAGCAATCTGATGTTTCCTTCTATATGGATTTCCCTGCAAAACACATAACTGAGGCAAGTTTACGTATTACATGAGAAGGCTTGCCCATACTGATAGAGTAGGTGTTTATTGGAAACTTTGAATGTAGGGGTCCGATCACATTCCTAGTGGTTGCATCATTTTTAGTATATATAAGCAGTTTTGATATTTTATTAAGGTCGAATGGTTGAGATAGGCTCCCTTCTATTGTAATATTTTTATGAAGAACATTGGTTCTCTGGTTATGTATTTGTTTTTTGAGACAGATTGGTTAATCTAAGTCATCTTTCTTACTCCATATTATTTTCCTCTGATACTGAGAGAGTTCATGATTGACTGATTCAAATAGATTGTTATGATTGTATTATGATGAATGTTGTATTATAGTGTTGTTATAATTTTTTTCAGTTTCTTTGAGATTTGAATTCAAGAGGATCTTGCGTTTAAGTTTTTCCTCCTTAGGCTGCTGGAATACCTGATGTCCATGACAGACCTCTACACTCTCCTCACCAAAGTCTTCCCTCTAGTCACCTTTACTCCAAATTACTGATTGAAGTTGATTCCATACCTCAATTGCCTATGCATGCTAGTCCAAATTTCTGTGTTGGAACATTATTATCATTGAGTCTTCTCCATTTGACCACCTAAAACTCATTTACATTTATTGTATAAACTGATGGGTACTGAGCTTATTCTCATTACAGTCTGAGGGTGATTCCTAGTGCTAACAGGGAGAAATGGATAAATTAGTTTTGATTTAATTAGATGATCTTATTGTTTTTTCTAAATCAGATGAAGACCATTTAAAACATCTTAAGAAAACTTTCATTAAATGTAGAAAATATGGTTTGTCACTAAATCCTAAAAATTCTCATTTTTCTATGTAGGAAGGAAAGTTACTCGACCATATTATATCAATGAATGGAGTCAAGATTGATCCTCAACATGTGGAAGAAATTTGGGTTATTAATTTACCAAGGAACAAGAAATAGATACAATCCTTCCTTGGGAAAATTATTTTTTTAAGAAGATTCATACCCAATTTTGCTGAGGTGGCCAAATATTTAACTGATATTCTTAAAAAGGATAGTGAGGTTAAGTGGTCCCCAAAATCTAGATACTCATTTGATCAAATCAAGAAAGCTATATGAGAAGCACCCATTTTGGAAAGTCCAAATTATTCTAAGGAGTTTCTTATTTTTTCCTTTGCATCTGATAATACTATTGTTGTTTTTCTCTTACAAAGGAATGAAGAAAAACAAGAACAACCAATTGCATTTTTCAGTAAACATTTGAGAGATTCAGAGTTGAAATACAACATAATGGAAAAACAAGATTATGCATTGGTGAAGGCTATGAAATCTTTTAGAGTCTATGTTCTTCACTCCGAAATTACTACATATGTTCCTAGTAGTACAATGAAAGAGATTCTAAATCAACCTCACACAGATGGAAAGAGAAGAAAATGGATAGCTAAGATCCAGGAATATGATATGGAAATAAAACCAACAAAGTTGATCAAAGGCCAAGGCTTGGAAAAACTATTAGTTGAATAAAATTGCAGAGTTCTTGGGGTAAATTAGATTACAGACAAAACAAAATATCCCCAAGCTGAGTGTGAAGAGACATATATGCAACAAACTTTGGTAAAATTTCATTATAATTTTTCTTCATCTCCCTAGTATAAAAACATTGTTTTTTATTTGTAAAATCGTCAATATCCGTTTGATTTTAGTCACACAAAGGTTAGGTCCCTTAAGATTCAAGTAATTAAGTATTGTATTATGAATTAAAATATTTATTGGAAAGACCCTTTGGGAGTTTTTCTTAATTGTATTTTTGAGGATGAAACTGCAGGTATCATAGATGAATTCCACAAAGGCATTTGTGGAGGACACAATGCTTGGAGAGAAACTGCATACAAAATATTGAGAGCTGGTTATTACTGGCCAAAGCTATTTCCTGAGGTAAATGCAAAGGTTCTAAGAGCTTGTAGGGAATGTCAAATTTTTGCAGAAAAATACAAACTTCCATAATTACCACTCATTCCCATAAAAGTTGAAGCTCCTTTCCAACAATGGGGTTTAGACTTATAGGTGAAATGCATCCTGCTTCTAGTGCTCATCAAAAATGGATTTTGACAACAACTGATTACTTTTCAAAATGGGTAGAAGCAATTCCCACTAAGTTTTCTATTGATGCAGTTGTGATCAAATTCCTAGAAGAAAATATTTTATCTAGGTTTGGATGCCCTAGGAAAATCATATAATAATGCTCAAGCATTCAAGTATCTAGCTATGATAGATTTATGTCAAAAATAGGATATCATTCTTGGTTATTTGATTGCCTATTATCCTCAGGGTAATGGATTAGTTGAATCATCAAATAAATGTTTAATGAGGGTTATCAAGAAAATGTTAACTAAAAATAAGAAAGCTTGGCAGTCTCATTTGAAATTTTCACTCTGGGCCAACAAAATCAACACTAAAACGTCTACAAGTATGTCTCATTTTCAATTGATTTATGACATTGATGTTGTTTTCCCTATTAATCTCACTTTTTTGTTAATGAAACTGATGCAAGATGTTGAAGAGGAACCTAATGAATTTACCAGAAGAATGAACCAGCTGATTGAGGCACAAAAAAACATAGAGTAGGTTGATCAACAATTTCAATAATACCGAGATAATATGAAGGGAATATTTGACAGAAGAACAAAACAGAGAGATTTTGTACCTGATGATTTAGTACTAAAGTGGGATAGCATGAGAGAAGATCCTGGCAAGCATGGAAAGTTTGATAATTTATGGATGGGACCATATAAGATTTATACAATAGAGGGAAACAATTCATTTTCTCTTCAAAACTTGGAAGGGGATTTGCTGGAATTTCCCATGAATGGGTGGCTCCTGAAACATTTTATTCAATTTTAAATTTTTCATTTTACTGTTCATTGTACATACTTAGTTTTCTTTAATTTATTTTATTTTCTTTTGTTAGAATTTACAAATAATTAGGTTTGAAACAAACCAAGATAAAATAAAAATATGTTTCTTCTTAGATGCCATGTTCACTTAACTATTAGGAAGACACGTTGTTTAATAATTTTACTCTAAACAATTTTTTTTCTTCTCATAATTTTAAGAAATATTGATAGAACAAACTGTCTTGAACCATTGATTACAAGTTTAACATTTTATTTTGAAACTAAAACGGATAATATTATGAGACATTCACCAAAGTTGAAAAGGTATGTTTTAGGTAATTTGTTCTAGCCAGAGACTTTAGAGTCAAACTTGTAACTTGTTGTTTTACTCATGGTATAACACTAATTAAGATATTCTTGAAAGGATAGAGCTACATTTGAGGAAATTGAAATATTTCTAAGTATACTTTATAACTCAGACATATCCAACTCATCCTTGATAAACATATGTCATCCCTTATGTTTATAACACATTGATTTCCCCCACTTCAAAGTAATTAAATGAAACTTAAAAGAGATGATGAAAGGACATTCAGAAATGATTTCCCTCATCTCAAGACAAACATGAAGTGGTGAAAGGAAATTCAATTTGGGAAATGTAGGTATCTTCACCAGGGCTATGGATGCTCGTTGGTAGTGAAGTAAGGCCTGTGTTGTTGGGGTGACTACACCATAGGCTATGGATGCTTTTTGGAAGTATAGCAACACCATGAGGATGAGGAAGAATGTCAATGAGTATCTTTATTATAATACTTAATTAAAATTATTCTTCTCGAAAATGGCTTTGTTCTAACCAAAATGTTCTTAGAAATATGATAAAGCCTTGAAAACTAACACACGTTACAAATTTGACTCCTTAGCTAAAACTTGGATTTATATTGCCTTAAACAATTCCTGAGTAGAGTTTAGTGAGTGAATTCTTTTAATATTTTATGGTCATTTTTCTATATAGACATTTTGAATTCTGAAATTAGTATTCATTTAGTTTCTTCAATCATAGAATAAATGAGAGGTAAAGTTTTGTTGAGATTTCAAGGAGAAAAGTTTTTTAACTAGATTTCTTGATTAGTTTTTTTTGCAATAATGACTCCATAATCCAATAAAGGCACATGGTCTATTGTTCTTCTACATCTCGCAGAGAGACACAATCCCTAGATGGATCTAGATGTTGTAACATAAAACTAAATTTTCCTAAAAAATAGATTTCTTTAGGACCTAGGATCATGGTTTATTAATATTTTAATTTGAATAAATTTCAATTTTTAGTTTTATTGTTTTAAGTAATGAAATCTCTTTAGGTACTTTTTAATTTTATTAGAATAGTTTTATTTTTCTTAAATAAATCGAAGGTTTAAACCAAAACATTTGTAAATTGTTTTAATTTTACTATATAAACCTTTATTTGTATATAATTTTAATAAAACATACTTATTGGTTCATAGATATAATTGTGCGCACTCTCTTCAAGATCGAAGACCCACAAAATATGTCACCCTCCCCCCATATCTCGATGTGTAACCAAAGGGGGTGGGGCCAAAAAAATATACCCGAAGGTTAAGCTTTGCAACATGGCATTCATCCATCAATTTCACCCCCGAGAGTATGTGATTAACTTAACCACATCCGCCCCCCCTGAAATTAACACAAGGTATACATGTGTTCAATTATGACGTCAACTAGCGAAAAGGTAAATAATCATTTTATTCAATTTAAAATTAATCTTTCACCAATCAAATAATGACATGTATCGTGTTTCAATAAAAAGGGGGGTAAAAGTAAAATTATCATTTCATTTCAAATTATCAAAAGGTTTGAGCGTTGGGTTCGTTGTTCCTGCAAATCTTTCCATTGTCATCCTAGTCTGATACCAGATCCAGTCCGTGTCCTCCACGGGTAAATATGAATCCTATTTATTCTTTAATCATCATTTAAAATTGAAGTCTTCTCAAATCTTAGAGGCCAATAAAAATACGAATGTCATAGAAGAAAACCTAGTTGACAAAGATAAATATATCTTCAACCTTGTCCTGTCTTTCGACTCCTCTGAGATATACCAACAATTAAAATAAGACTTTTCCAATATGGTTGACCATTACTACGGATGGGGATCTGACCTCACTAAATTTATGATACCTCAGGTCTATCAATTCCCAGAATTTGTGGTCTGGTGTGCCTAAAATTATATCCCCTTAAAAAGAACTGTAATTTCCACTTCTGGGTTTGTTCTTATGGAGATAACTCAATCGATTTATACAATGTTGATATGGCCATTGAATCCAGACAGTGAGCCATTAAATGAGTTTATAGCCTCCACATGTTTCACAAAACTTAAACCCGAGGAGAGGGTTACTCTACTACAATCATATATGTGCAAAACACTCAACGTCCCTCGTGATAATATTGTCATCCAATTTGAATTATTTCCTGAGAACTCTCAAAAGATTATTTCCATGGTTCCTATGATTTTGGGGGAAAATGATGATTTAAATGTAGATGAGTTTGGGATAGGAATCATGGATTCTATATGTCTAATTATGATCAAGCCCATTACCAAATTTAATTCTCCCCAATTTCTACCAGACCAAATTCACTATCATCTCTTTGAATTCGAATCCCTTTGAAGCTTCATATATTAGTCATATTTGGTTCACCTCTTCATGTTTACACAATCTCACCATTTTTTTCATATAGGGTTAAAAATTTAATATGACCATGGTAACCCTAATTCTGTCGTCAACTAGACTCCTATCATTAGGAAGAAACCCCTAAATATTGGATTTCCTCATTATATTAACAATTTTATGTCCAAAGTCTACCAACTCATATTTGATAAAAATCCCCTTGAATCTTTCCTTAGTGTAAATAACTCTTAGAGTTGAGTCCATATACAAGAGTAGGAGTTTGGTATATTTTTTAGCATTACACTGAAATAAGGGTTTATGGTTTCCAACTTTGTCCTTTCTCGTCGCTTGTTTTCTTAACTCCTAGGATTTTTTCTCTTGAATATACTAGGAAACGGTTAAACACATATGAGGTTCATTTTATGACAAAGAAACATAAGGTGGATTTCAAATTGAAAAATGAGGTAGGTCCTTTTATTGTTAATACTAGGGAAACATTGAAGATTACAACAAAATTCTTTCAACTATGTGATTTCAACAAGGGGAACCATGGAATTATGACTCTCGTGGTGTAATATATTCAAAAAAGACCTTACATGGGAAAGCACCTTATCAACACTAACAAAAAGTTGAACTGGATTTGTTGGCAAATCAAGATAGTTGGCAAGAGGTGCAGAACCTTTTACAAATCCATGGTAAGTCATCAGACTAACATGTGAAGTCTCCAGTCATGCAAACACCACAACAATTCAACAAGACATATAAAAGGATATTCCAGAGTCAAATTCAAAGGATTCGGTGAGAAAAGAAGGTGGATCAGTTAAAAGGCATAAATTGGATACAGTGGATGAAGAAGAAGATCAGAATTTACAGAGAGAAATAACACCAGTAGGCAGAGGTCCTTTCATGACAGTAGAAGTATAAACTTCAGCAAAATCCAAAAGTCTAGGAGAGCAAAGTGGATCAGAATCATTGAATAAAACTCAACCCATTTCTTCACCAACAGATTTGATAAATTGATAAAGATGGGATTGACTTCAACTTGGAATGACAAAAAGAAATTATTGCCATTTGAAGAATACAAAAAAAATCTATTTATAGAAAGAGAAAATGATTCAAAGTTTCAAGGGATGTCTAATAAATTAAGAGGTTGAGTCATTGTAGATTTACTTATGGATGGTTTTCATTTACTATGGTTAATCAAATAATTGTTTCCAAATCCACCTATGTATGAAAAATACATAGATATTGATATTTCCTGTAGATGGATAAAATATTATGGATATCCTTCAAGTGACACTTGGAAACGTTTTCTCCATCTGATAGATGGATGAGTCATCAAATAATTTTGAGATAGTCAGCCAATTTTCCAGTTGTTTCCTATTTTTGTGGATCAAAGATATTTTTGTAATCTAAACACTAAAAAGTAGGATCATACAACCAATTTTTGGTTATGAACTAAATGTAAAAATCTCTGTGAAATATTTGATGTAAAGGGGTTCTATTTTGGGAGGCTTGAAGGACTATCTTTGGAATAAAATTTTGCAAGTTTTGAAGATTCAAACTTCGATGTTTTAATCTATGTAATTCTCTTTTCTATGTTATTTCCATATTCTTAAATTTATTCTTAAATGTGTCTATTTCCATGAATGTGATGATTTAGTATGACTACTACCATCATTTATTGCAAAGGTATCTTTAAAGGTCACATATTTATTCAATGTACTTTAAGTATTAAGAAGACATATGCTTGCATGTTATTATTTATTTTTGAACAGAAACAAAATATTATTTTCTATTCAAATCTTACTCTGGTTTAGACACAAATTTAATGATCAATTCTTCTATCTGAAAGTTAAATAGTATTTATCATAGATACACTATTTCACTATTCAATTTTGTTTCTTCTTATTTCTTCTTTCATCATATTTACAAATTTAAAGGTGATTGAAATAAAGAAACTTTACCTTCTAATATTTATCTATTTTATATTCTAAGACTGGTAAAACATGCCCAGATAAAGAAACAAAATTCTTTGTTCTAATACAGACCAATCAAAAAACAAATCAATTAATTCAATGGATGCCTTGGCATAGTTTCCTATCCAAAAACATCTCAAGGGTTACAACAATGGTGGATCCAACAGATAAGAGGAGGATGAGGTCCCATTTTGAAGATCCTCCTCATGCACTTGCAGCTATTGAACCAATGATGTCAATGCATTGCTACATGGTTCTAGCTTCAGACCTGTATACTTATGCAGAGGTTGTAGGGAATTCCTTCTGGGAAGTCGCTATGCAAGAGGAGTATAAATGTCTCCTCGATAACTAGACTTGGGATTTGGTTTTGCTTCTTTCAGATGAGAATCTTGTTAGATGCAGATGGGTCTATAGGACCAAGAAGGAAACATATAAATAGGTCAACATGTACAAGAAAATAATGGTTTCCAAAGGTTTTCAACAAATCCATGGGATAGACTATGATGAAACCTTTGCTCCAATATCAAATATGGAATCCCTCTGATTGGTCATTTCCATTACGATAACTAGGGGGTGAGAATTTGACCAGATGGATGTGAATAATTCCTTTATTTATAGGTATCTCTTAGAGGAGATATGCATGGAGTAGCCGTATGGGTTCATACAAAAATCATCCTTAGTATGTCGACTGAAAAAGTAAGTCTACGGCCTCAAGCAGGTGCCTAGAGCATGGTATGCGAAGATGGATGATTATTTTATTTCTCAACATTTTTTTAGATGTAACTTAGATCTGAACATATACTTGTTGATAACCTCAGACTCCTTGCCAATCTTAGTTCTATATGTTGATGACATCCCGATCACAATAAGTTTGGCCTCAACAATTTCTATAGTCAAAGACATTCTGCATGACATGTTTTCTATGATGAACATGGGTCCACTACACTTCTTTTTTTTAGTCTCGAGATCAGTCAGGATGCTTCATGAATCAAGCTATCTTATACTATGTATGCGAGGGATCTTTTTATTATATTCCACATGACTGACTAAAAGTTTAAAACCACACCCTTTACGTCTAGGGTACATCTTGAGGATGGAGGGGATACACCATTGGTGGACACACCTTGTATTGAAAACTTGTGGGGAGCCTTATATATCTCACCCACACCTAGCTGGATATCTCATATGCAGTAGGGAAAATTTCAAGGCACATGCATGAGTTGCATGAGATACACTGGAAGGTTTCCAAGAAGATCCTCTTATATGTTCAAGGCACCACCAGTTATGGGATCCACTATGTATCAGGTTGTGCATTGGATCTCATGTGATTCATAGATTTTGATTGGGTTGGTGATAACACAGATCATAAGTCCACTTCCGAGTACATGCTAAGTTTGGGTTCTGGTCTCATCTATTGGTCGAGAAAAAAGTAATCAACAATTGCTTTATCATTAGCAGAGGCTGAGTACGAGTAGAGGTCAACGTCACTATTCAGACACTTTGGCTTCAAAACTTCCTCATTGATCTTGGCATCCATTTCATCGTTTGACTGTAATTTGGTACGACTATCAAAGTACTCTTAAGTTTTGCAGAGACCCGATAAAAACCAAACACATTGAGATTCATATGCATTACATCAAAGAGTTGGTATATGATAGGATCATTGATTTGTAGTACTATCCATCCACCAAACATACTACAAACATATTCACCAACACATTTAATGAGTAGAAGTTCCACCTTTTGTACAATCGTCTTGGAGTAAAGGATACATTTTCTTAGCAACCGTCTTTCTTTCATTGTTCATTTTTTATGCATTGTACTTTGAGGGGGGGGGGTTCCCATGAAGTTTTCCTTCTTTCATCTATTTTTAGTGTTTCATTCTTAGATGCATTGTACAATGGGTACCTAACATGGCCTTGGTTGTCGAGCACCATTCATCATTTTCACACTAGTAGTGTTCGGGGGGATGTTGGAGTTATTACACAATCACCTATTATTTCTTTTCCTAGGCTGACTATTCAATGTTGAGGGAGTCCTTGGTTGACTATAGAGAATTTACGTGACTTTACCCAATTACGTGTATATATAGAAAAAATTTAGTCTAATCGTAACATGAAAAAATAATAATTTATATTTTATAAATAATTTTTTATTGTATTTGGATTTTGAATCTTCCAACATCCTCTTTAGTATTGAGTCAGTTACACCTCAATTAGACTATTGGAGTGGAGTCTTGTAGGGAAACCTCAGTGTTATCACCAAGTTTTTCATGCATACCTCGGTATCATCACCATGAGGGTGCACTTACCTTAGGATCATTTCCAAGAAGGAGCCACAAATGTGCATGCATGATTCTCTCCTTACTCCACTAGTGATTAGTTATTTAATTGATGACTACATGGCTAGTTAACTAGGACTATGTGGCATTTCACTCCAGAGTATGCCCCTGAGAGTCTAGATATCTTTAGATCACTACTATGGAACATTAGTTTGATGATGTAGAGTATATAATGTGTATTTTTAATATTCTCTCATTAGTGAATACAATTCTTTTCATTCTTCCTCTCAAGATTGTCTCTCTTTCTCTTTTCTCTCTCACAAGCTTTATGTGATTTTTTCTACTAGCTAGATTCTCTGTGAGAAATTTCCATGAAACGTCACACACCCTTCCAATGCATCGAAATGTAGTTGTACAGTTTGTGTTGATGTGGAATAATGAAACCATATATTGGGACAATCGAGTTTGGAACGACAAATATTTCAGTGATGTTCTCGACGTGTCGAGTTATGGGTATGCTCTTATCTATTTTAGTAACGGTTTGCATAAGTGTTTTACTTTAACTATAGTGCGGGGATTCCCTTTATAGAGAAAATTATGGGCAATATATATGAATCATGTAGAGAGTTCCTTTATAGATAAAATGATGGACAATCTATATGCAACATGTAGGAATTCAATCATTGGCCATTTTCCGACTACCAACCCCTTTTCAGACTATCGTTGAAGTGATAATTTCGACAATTTTAATTTAGGACCATTCCATCATCCACGTGGTGAATCTCTCATTTGGTGAACCCATGGCCACTATCCTATAAATTTCATCACACATCTCATTGACCATCATCCCATACCATTCGATAATCCATACATCATCCATGAATTCATACATATCCATACATCATGCATTAAAATTTGAATTTCAAATTAAGTTAATGGGCCTGCTTCATTTGAAATTTGTATTGATTTTGAAATCAAAATGAGGGATTAAAATTGATCTTGTCAAAAGCCTCCAAGCCTATCCTAGAGGCATCACTAAATATATGGATGTAAAAAAAATGTTCATTTTCATTTTTACATGTTTTTGAAGAAGTGTAAGATGCATATTAAAATTTCGTGAAAGGGTTGTAGTTCAAAATGCCTGTTACCTATACATATTTGTGTTTTGAAATTGGGGCTATGGTGGTGGGTGGAGTGACGCAGAGCCATGAACCTAGTCTAATTTATTTCCTTATATAAGGAATCACGTGTTTACACTACTACATATGGGCCGATTATTCCATGAAAATTTTCCATGTTTCCATTATTTTCATTTTTTTTTTAAATTGGACGGGATTTTTGTCACTATTGCCATGAAATTTCATCGCTATAGTGACAATTATTTCCTACCTCAAAAAACATCTACTAACACACGTGGCTTGCAATGGCTAGTTGACTTTTTGTGGGTCAACTCAAGCATTTTCGTCGCTATATCGACGATAGTCGATCTATATATACCTGACTTTAAGAGACTTTGCGACACATTTGTTATAGTTGCGACACTATTCATGGATTTTGTTTGAGTTGTTTATTTTTTCCATCACCCACCGGTTGAACAAATCCAATTGTCGATCTACATAGCTCAGATTTTGAACTTGCAAGGTTAGTATGTTTTTTTATTTATGTACTCATTTAACTTGTAAATTTTTGTTCAAATCAAATTTTATGTAGCTTGTTTTTTCCTTGATAATATATTATATGTGTAGTACCATATTTCAAAATATTTATGTCATTGGTTTTTGTATCTAGTTAGTATATTCTATGGAAATTCATGTGAAATGTCAAGATTTTTTTTTTCCGAAGAAGTATTTTAAGAAGAGGGAAAATTACTCCATCAATAAGTCAATTCAAACATTAAAAACAGATGTCATTGTCAATCTAGATTAATTTGAGCCTACAATTCCTTATGTAAATTTAATCCTTATTACAAAACCACCAACTCATAAAAACTTTACTTGTTGGACTAATGTTTGAAATAGAAAGTGGAAAAAAATCCTCTTAGGTCTAATCCTATCCCTTAGCGACCTTGTTATATTTCTAACTTTTGTGTTTCTATGATGTTGTGCCTATACATATTAATGTCATATTTTTAGTCTAGTATTAGGTTAGGTTAGTCATATAACATTGTATTCTTATGTGATGTTGTTTCTCTCAATTTTTTATAATCACACGCAATTCTAGATGTAGTGATTAACTCTAGTTTGTAGTTGATGTAACTTTTTTATACACTATTAATAAGGAGTAGCTAAAATATAAAACTTTTATGATGAAATCTACGATAACATGATAAAATCTACTAGTCAGACAATGGAAAATGAGAACATGCCAAAGTGTCTTAGAAAATAAAATCGTGACCACTATAAGTAGCATAAAATTGTGACCATTGTATGTAGCTGCAAATGAACACGTCATAATTTAAACCAACCAAACCCAATTGTGGATGACAAGTGGATGGCATTCTTTTTTTAGTGGTGAATTTCAAAGATTGACATTTTCTCTACAAAATAACTTAAAGGCTAGTGTATAGTGTCGAGTGATTCAAGTTTGAGAAATTTTGACCACTTTCGTTAAATGGTGTGTAATTATTTTCCATGGTGATTAAGTACACACTAATCTAAAGTACAAATTGAATCATATCAATCTTAATAGTTAATCAATAATAATAAAAAAAAAACATGCCAAAATGTCTTAGAAGAAATAATTGTGAGGATTGTAGGTCACTGTAAATAAACATATCATAATCGAAAGGAGTAGCTAAAATATCAAGAAGGAGAAGCTAAAATATTAAAATTTGACAACTTATTTGACAAGGATTTGTCACTATGAATGAAAATGACAGGAAGCTTGCTTAGTTAAAAGCGACATTAGAGGCGAGGGGAAATGCAAAATGGTATTGCCCTTGCTATGATTGTAGGGGATTGCAAAGAAAAAGACTTATAATAACAACATCTGAAAGATATTGTAGGGAGAAGGGACACACCGAAGGGGGTTATGAATATCGTCCCTTGGTAAGAGGATTAAATATTTAATGTATTCTCTATAATAGTCATCATGTCATGAATTTTAGTAATATTTCTTATTGGGATTTTTATATTTTCTATACACACTAACTTTTCTACGTTATTTTTAAATATATAGAAGATGCCCCCAAAATGTCGACCTCCAGAGAGTTATTTTCCAAGTACTAGCAAAAATACTCCTTAAAGGGTGATGAACTTCGAGATCAGAATATTGAAGTTGTTGATCAAGTTATTAATGATGATATGGATGGAGATAACATTAGTGATTCAAATCAGGAAGATGAGATACATAGATTGATCCAAGACACATTTGTTCCAATGGATGAGGACAACCAAAATGATAGTCATGATGTTGATCCTCTACTCGAGAAGTCACGTCAACCTCTTTGTGAAGGATCAACAACAAATCTTCTATCTACTATATTTTTGTTGGTGAACTTGAAGGTTTTGAATGGTTTATCAAACACATGCCTCACACAGATACTAAGGTATTTAATTTGTTAATTATTTATGCCTACATGTTCACAAATACTTAAAAGGTTCATTTTTTCCCTATATTGCTATTGTTTTCTAATTTTTAAATTAGTATGGATGTGATATTGATGATTAATATTGTTTACATTGACTTATTGCTTTGAATTTTGTAGATTGTTAGGTGAATTTCTATTACTAATGTCAAATATTTTGCCATGCACATATCGATAAATATTCGTGATTATGAAAGAAATTGGAATGGAGTATCAGGCTATTGATGCATGTCCTAATGATCATATCATATACTATGGACAATATGCATTATAAAATGAATTCCCACAATTTCAAATAAGTAGATATCAAACCGATAAAGAGTCAAAGAGGGTGCCTCACAAAGTTCTTCGTTATATTCCGATAATTCCACATTTCCAGCGGTTGTTTAGGTGCCAAAGTATAGCACAGTTTATGGATTTCCATGCAAAGAACAGAAGTCGAGACAATGTTCTTTGAATTCCTGCAGATGGTTCTGCATTGAATTACATCGAATAAAAGTGGCCAATTTTTAAAGAAGAACCTCGTAATTTTAGACTTTCGTTGGCAACTGATGGTGTCAATCCATTTGGAGAGCTTCGTTTTACGTACTCAGTGTGGCCTGTTTTTGTTATAAACAATAACCTTCCTCCTTGTATGTCGATCAAGAGAGAGCACACAATGTTGGCAATGATTGTTCTAGGTATTTAATTATCTTTTATTTTATTTAAAGTATGACAAAATATTTCATTTCTTTGTTTCGTGCATGGTAATTATTTCTTTTATATATAACGACATCTAGATAAGTATAATTAATCATGCAGTATGTTGAACAAATTAGGTAAGTACCAGGTTAAATATATGAATGTATATATCGAGCCTCTTATCGATGAGTTGTTGAAGTTATGGGTTGGCGTCACTATGTATGAAATCTCTAGACCAATAGGGAAAAGACGATTTCAATTCCATGGAATAATATCGTGGACAATGCATGATGCTCCCGGGTTAACACATTTTTGTGGTATATTGTTACTTTCTTTTTTGATTTAATATTATATATATTTATTGAAAATATCATGCATTATTTTAAATTGTAACTCTAATTCGCTACATTAATTCATATATTTTGTAGGTATTCAAACAAAGGGTAAATTTGCATGCCCAGTTTGTGGTCCCAAGATAAAATTTCGTCGTTCAAGGAGTTTAGGAAAGGAAGTGTTTGATGAGTATAGGCACTTTCTGCTTAACAACCATAGTTATCGAACTACAGACAAAGAAAAATTCATAAGAGAATGGAAAAAAACCATGAAGAATGACACCTCGCCTATGGAAATTGGAATAAATTAGAAATCTTCAAGGTATGCAAATTATTTATGTATGACATATTATATAAATCTTTGGTTAATTTCATTAGTATTAATTTCATTTTGTTTGATTAATTAGTGTTAATATCAATTTGTTTATGTTTCATGAATGTCGTTAAGGCATGAATGGGCTTCCACGAGGAATGAAAAGTTACCCGATGCAATTCAGTAGGTTTCCATAATACGAGCACCTACAAATAGTTCATATGTTTGATACAATTCATATTGGGAAGAACATAACAGAATTGTTATGGTGAATATTATATGGAAGGACTAACAAAGAGAGAATTGGAAAGATTTGTTGTGACAACCAAGAAGCTAATCACACATTGCAAAGTGTTATTATTAATTCTAATGGTGATGGTCATGAACACATTACTAGTCTTCCTTGGTTATTGATGGAGCAACAGAGCAATATTGTAAAAGAGGTCATTCGAAAAATTAGGTTTCCGATAGGGTTTTCATCGAACATACAAAATATATTAACGAAAAAAGGTGATTTTGGTGGGGTTAAAACACATGATTGGCATACATTCATTAAGGTAATTAGTAGGTTATAATATATTTCCTTATTGGTATGCATTTTTTGGAAACAAATAATAATTATTTATTTTTTGTTACAGTATGTTCTACCTTTATCTCTCCCAAACGACTTTGACAACAACATAAAACAAATTATTTATGTACATGGAAAATACACGAGGTAAGTAATGTTTTATAAGGAAAATGTACTTCTTATGTGATTTGTAGCAAAACTTATTGAAATATTATGTTTTATCTACAAATTTATGTATGCCTTGATATTATTTTATTGC
>JZKD02S1999897.1:866027-887096 GCA_000966675.3 Picea glauca
TATATATATATATATATATATCTAAACTACTTAAATAACACTAATAAATTAACTATTAAATAACATATAGCAAACTAACCTGAAGTAACGCTTCAGGTTTGTCCTGTGTACAATAGTCGGTTCAACTGTTCGGTGGGAGGAAACCCGCACCAGATTCTCCACAAGCTTCTCGTAAACAAGAAGCAGTTGTGCTCTTCAAGTATAAATGACAGGACAAACAAGACATAAAAATAACAACAATTTTTTGATCTACAAATCATCACATTTAGATAAATCAGTGTGCAAAGATTTGTACAAAATGATTCATTTAATGAAGAAGAGAAATCTTTAATTCACTAAATTGAAGCAAGGTAATTGCTGTATTTTTTAAGTAAGAGAGATCAGATATGGACGACATATAAATCAAATCACATCAACATGCAATGAATCATGATAGCTAAAGTAGTCGATAATTAATTGCAAACTGATATGCAGAAAACTTGAAACAAAAGTTTGATATATTGAAAGCGAAAGTTGTTACAAGACATCAACTTTCATCCCAGTCTGTATTATAAATCCATAATCTGGTTCTCCCAATAGTGATGATGATGATCCCTTCATTACAAAAAATGACAAGTATTTAAAGACCTCCCACAGGGTAAAACATCCCTGTGGGAATTATCAAAGCAGTTTTACAAAAAATCTGGGGATAATATCCCCAGTCTCTATTTTAGACTCAAGCTAACAACCTAAAACAAAAAATACATCACACAAGTATCTCCTAAACTACCACAGCATGCCCAATTGATCGTTGGAATTCGTATGCACCTGAAAGAGGACAAAAATAGACAAGTTAAGAGGATATTTTATTGCTAAAATTGACAAAAATCTAATTTTTAATACTAGCTACAGAATCTTGCGATTTTGTAGCTGGTCTAATTTGAGCATAGAATCATTTTAAAATCAATCCAAAACTTAAAGAATTATATTCAAACTATTAAACAAATATTTGATTGCTAATTAGAAACCAAACGAATCATTCAAATCAAAACTTGTATGCAAATTGAAACAAACGAAATCGTGGTCAACCGAATGGTAACAGAGATACATGCACTCTGTTCAACATTTTTTATCACCAATTCGGGGTAAATAGAATCACTTAGATAATTCGACAGCAATGAAATCATTTTCATGAACCAATTCCAATCGACACAAACTGTAATCGGTTAAACAAATCATTCATGCAATATTTTATGTCGCCTCATCCATTAACAAAATCGTTGTCGAATCAAAACGAAATCAACATGATCGTTTTTCAAATTAATAGAACTATATCAAACATATACAAACGATCATGCTAATCATTTTCAAATCAAATCAAACAGGAACGAATCGAAACAGTTTGGGGCCAACACAATCGTTATGCAAAATCGTATCAATCAACACAGCTACATGATTTTTAGCAAATAGATTTTTTACACGGGTCAAATGTAATCAAAATCCAAACGAGAATATTGATTCAATAAAAAATAGAGTCGTTCCTTGTAAATCGAAGTCAACAAGGTGGTTTTGAGTCTATTAGAAACAAACGAAACTAATCGAAATCAAACCCAATCGACTATCCTAAATCAGACGAACAAAATTGATTCAAAAACAAGCCAAACATAATAAAAAACAAATCAATGGCTTATACTAAGCTAGGCACGACAAAATCGCATAACCAAATCATAGCTACATTTGAGTTTAGTAAAAATAATCTAATGTACAGGATCCAAAACAAAATCGTTTTTGATGATCAAACTATAACAGAATCATTTCGAATGTATTAAAACGAGCAGAGCTAATTTGAAAGCAAAACCGAATCCGTTATATTAATTCAAGCAAACTTACAAAGCAAAATCGATGTCGAAACACATACCTGGGCAACTCGGTCATGATAATTTTGAATTGACAAAGGTCGTTGCTGCCTCGACGTTCCTGAAGATAATCGAACCGGTGGTTTTTTGTTTCTTTTCCTTGGCTTGAAGCCTGTCTCTTTCTTTTGACAGCACTGTAACTTGCTCCTCTAACGATTTGATCTTTGATTGCAACAAGGGAACGTCGGTGTAATAATGCTCTAGCCAAACATTACATTGGATGCATGATGGTTTCTCGGGCTTTGGCATCACATGCGAGGGTTTGTTCAGATTACCAAGGGTTTCCTTGTGCAGCTTGATTCCCGAGTAATTTGGGTCATTTTTGAGGCAAGGGGGTAAGTTAGAGACATACTCATAGGGTTTCTTAGAGCATAGGCCATGAGAATAGGGGTACTCTTCATCTAGGAAATGCTCGATATCAAATTCCAAGTCCTCACTCAACACTATGGGCTTTTGGTCGATGTTTTGTTTAGGTTTGTTCCGGGCAAGTCTTGATATCAATCGAGCATTTTTCTTCCCCCTTCTATTGGTAGTATTATCACTGTTGTCTTTCTTCCTCCCAGGTCTTTTGATGGACTTAATATCATCCTTAGCACACGGGTTAACCAAGGCATCAGGTAGGTCCAAGTCGAGGCAAACTGAGGGTTTGATAGGGGGTAGAAGGATATGAAGTGGCACGGCTGGTCCAGCCAAAGTCTCACTGACCACAACCTTATCGATTTGAGAAGACTCTGGATTAGCAAAGCCATTTCTAGATAGAAAGGCTTGCCAATTATTGCCACTAAGGTTTAAGTGGTGGACGATAATGAGTCTAATCAAGCCGTGATGAAAAAGGCTTCTATCATCCTTCTCACGCTTGAATCTCTTAGACATCTTATAAAGACTACGCAAGAAGTAATGTGGCATGTTCAAAGGATAGCCCATGAAATTCATCAATAACCGGAGGTGATACAAAAATACCAAGCCATACTGACCTTCATAGGTCACAAACTATTTAACAATCACCAAAAGATCATGCCACCTGGGTTTGAGGGTAGAAATAGGCATACCTTTATCACAGGAAACAATATTTCTTGATATGAATAGTAAAGGCCATGACACCTCATTGACTTTGGAGTTTTTAAACCATCTTTGGCCTGTAGCTGCTAGTCCTGTAGCAGAGCTTATGAACTCCTCATTGAGCTCAAGTTGTATGTCACCGACTTTAGCCCTGCACCCGTCGAAGGTGAGGGAGAATTGTTGGGCAACTGAAAGGTTGAAACCCTCGAACCTTTGTATAAACACCAGCCAACCACTATTTTCTAAATCCTTACAGGCATTATCGAATAGCAACAGAGTTTGGCTACCATTTGGCTTTATGCACACCACAGGTGCCATAAACGGGAGCACACGGTGAGCAGTGTGCATGGGTAAGGGTTTGAACAGAGTATATGTAGGGTCGATAACTCACAGGATCGCCCAAAAAATAGCAGAGGTGACCCAGGATAGGGGGAAAGCATTAATGATAGAATGTGCGAAGGTGGTGGAGCTAGCTCAGCCCATGAAAAACAGTCATTTCCCACAGTACAACCGACGGCGCACATAGCGATTCAAATCACTATTGCATATGTCAAAAACTATGCCATTCAAACAATTAATGAAATCTATAGTAAGTCGACCAAACATTTGCGTGAGCAATAGTTTCAGCATAGTTTTAAAACCAAAATAATGATTCGAAATAAACACCAAGGGTGCGATCATATGAAATATGTGTTGTATGAAATGATCATACCAAGGGTATAACCACAACGTCAATGTGTTTTCATGAAACCAATGTGTCAAGGAAATCGATGAAAGACTATTGAAATCAAACCACCAATGCATCAAAAACTTGATCATAAGAATATCATCACAGTCTTGTAAAAACGAAGTCATATTAACAATTAAAGAATACCAAATGAGTAAAGATCTTGGAGTCTTTCCAACTGTGTGATTATAATTAAATTGGAAACGCAATGAACACATAGACAAGAGTAACCAAAAAAATCCAGTGACGATTTTAATGTGACATCGAAAACAAAGTTTTCACGCTTGCAGTCGTGAAAACAAGAGCAACGGAAGGTGTGCAAATTGCGCAAAAATAGCAGTGTTGTTTTATTCCAAAGATTGCGATGAAAATCAAAGTTCACAAAACACTGGTGTAGGCATCTTATAAGGATAGTATAAAAATGTGAATTGGCTACCAACAAAAGGTTAGAGCACTTTCTTCCTTTGACTTTTCAATCAGTGAAATGTTGATCTCTCTCCATACGTCCCTTCAAATGGATGACTCTAATGACGTCGGAATGATCAACGACTATGATTTTTTTGGAACGATCAACATATGTGATCTTTTCAGAACGATCAATGGTTATGATATTTTTGGAACAATCAACAGCTGTGATCTTTTCAGAATGATCAATGGCTGTGATATTTTTGGAATGATCAACGACTGTGATCTTTTGAGATGATCTGACGGTGCATATCTATTCTACGATGTAACTCTTGTAGCTTATCCTGTCCTTCCACTCGAACAAGAATCGACAGTTCAAATATTTTTGGGATTTCATGTATCACGAGTTCCTACATCTCTGCCTTTGACTTCTCCAGCTCGTGGGTCAGCAAAATGTGAATTCCTTGCCACGTTTCCACTTGATCCAATGGATCAGATCATTTCACTACTTTGGAGTGTTAACTAACTCCTGGGCTTATCCTTCTTGCAGCTCCACTGGATCTAACTATTGTTGGTCCTCTGTGCTTTGATCTGACGATCAGGATCCTTTTATGATCCTCAATCTCATGGTCAACCTCTTGACCATCGTCCATTATATGAGGCAATGAACACTGTCAATTTCCTTGTTCGGACGACTGCTGACACTTCTCACCTTTTCTGCACATTGATCAACTGTTCAGTCTTTTCACTGATTCTGATGACATATCTACAATATTTTTTTCCTTCAGAGATTGATCATTGAATCATTGTTGATCCTATCATGATAAAAAATAGTCATAGATTTCCTCTCATTGCAATGTGTTATTTCTTATGATATTTTATCTTTTGATTATTCGCTTCCCCTGTTCTCTCTTTCGATCTCTGAACACAATTTGACATCTTTTGTTGACTGATATACATGTTGACTTCAATGACAATATCATTTGTCATTTAAAAACAGATCATCACATTGACTGTTTACATCGATGACAATCTCAGTTACGGTTATTCGTGATTAAAAATAGATCACCACATCGACTGTTGACATCAATGACAATATTTTCAACAATCTCCCCTTTTGTCATTGAGGTCAAACCATTAACTTCATATACAAACTCCCCCTGTGTTGATGCTTTCCTTTTATGAATTTTTACTTTATATGAATTTTTCGTTTATATGAAGTTTCTCTCCCCCTTTGACATCAATGGAAAAGGGTTTATTTTCCTATGATCTGTCTGTATAAGTACTTCTCTATCCACTGGTAGCTCCTCCTGTAATCAACCTTTTTCTTTCATAAACGAATGACTCCCCCTGTCAATATGCTCTCTCTATGCTTCTAACTACTCTCCCCTTTTATATCTAAAAAGGTAGCTCTTCCTGACAAGGTTTCATCCCCTATTGATTTACTAACTTCTTATCTCAGTTGCTTGGGAATTTTTTGTTTCGTATGAGTAGTCTTCTTGATACAAATTTTTGTAGTGATTGATTCTTTTCAGGATTTAATCTAATTACTTTCTTATTTTCTAACCAAAACTTCCCTTGAGCTTTTACTGAGTATTCTCCCCCTTTGTGTCTGAAAGGGTAGCTCTTCCTGACGGGGTTTATCCTCTTGTTATTTCTACAGGATGTCATAAACATCATTTTGTACATCAAAATGTTGCTTCTGCAGATGTTGTTGTCTTACTGGAACACTGTGCAATTGAAGCTCATTTTAATCAGACAACTCTTGGATCTTCCCATTGATTCTCACTGATCTCTAACTAAGATACCAATTTTTTTTATATCATCCACCTTGACATCCGCACTCTCAACAATCTTACGTAACCTAAGATTGTAGAATCTGTATGATTTCTTAGTAGAAGCATATCTAAGAAGAATACCTAGCATCACATTTTCAAAATTCTCATCACGCCTTTTGATGTAACCCTTACTTCCAAAGAGCTTGAAGTATTTTACCAAAGGAGCTCTTCCAAAATAGGGTTCTCCTTTGGATAGGGACACTTGGATGAAAAATGATCAACTTTGCCACAGTTAAAACATTTGTAAAGAAGCTTGCCTTTGTACTTCCCTGATCCTTTCTAAAGTTTTCTAATTAAATTGGCTTCTTCCACATCAGATTCTTCATGATGGCTGGATTGATGTTTTTTCTCTTGATTTATCTTTGTCTTGGATGCTTTGAAAGTTGTTTCATCTTTTGTTGATTTATCATGCCTCGTTTTCATTTAAATGTTGTAAAGACTCCATGGAGTTGATCAATTGTAAGCATATTAGAATAACACACTTGTTCTTGTTTTTCTAGTGTTGAAGATTAATCATCAACGTCATCATTGTGTGCACCAGAAGATTCTTTATCCCTGTTTTGAGAATATTCCTTATTAGAAGTTTTATCCCCCAAACTCCTATTATTAACTTCATCAATTTCAGGAGCAATATTTTCCTCATATTTCTTATTTGGTACTTGGGATTTTATTTTCCATACCTTCTTATTTACTGTTGTTGTCATATTGTGTGAGGCATTTCTTATTAACTGTTTTCTTAAGTTCCAACAGTTATAGGCTTTGTGACCATATTCACCACAACTATAGCATCTCATAGTGTAACAATGTGTAACAATGTGCAACAATATGTCTAACATGATTGTAGTTCCAACATCTTATATTGTTGTTGAACCTAACAATTTGTTTTCTTCCATGATGCCTACAATCCAAGGCTTTATGACCATACTCATTACAAGAAAAACAATAACCATTAAAAACACTCTCATACCTTGTTTGATTCATCCATGAAGGTGTCACTCTTCTGAACTTTCTTTGAGGTGTATGATTAGCTTATGGATGTCTTCCATGATCCGATCTTCTAGATTTTGTATTGTTTCTTTTATTTCTTGAACGTGAAGAATCTGAGTCATACTTGCTTTCACTTTTTGCAAATGAAGGACCTGCATCAGATTTATTAGGGGTACTAATCTTTTATTTATTGTATCCAAGGCCAGATTTGTCATTTGGTGATATCTGATTGTCCAATATCTCATCCAAGGTTATGGAGTTGTTCAAGAACTTGTTTTGGGTGTCTGACTTCTCAACCTTCTTTCTAAGATTCACAACTTCTGCTTCCATCTCATGACAAGATTCTTCCTTTTTGTTCAACTGATTCCTTACTACTTCTTCTCTCCTTTTGGCTTCTTCAAGTTGGATTTTAAGATTGACATAGTTTTCCCTTAGTACCTTTAGATCTGCAATATTTTTTCTTGAGACATCATCTTCCTTCTTTTCTTCTTTTGCTTGACTGATTTCATTTTTCAATCTGTTGATTTTCTCTTCATTTTCTTCTATTAGATCAACAAATTTTGTTTTCAATCTTTTGATCTCATCTTCTTTGTTTTATAATTGAATCTTTTGCTCAGATATGATTTCTTCATTATCTTTGAGTTTTTCTTTTATTTCCAGGATATGCTTCTGATTGCCAAGCTCATCATCTTCCTTATCCTTTTCTTTTACTTGACTAGTTTCTTTCTTCAGCTTCTCAATCTCCTCATCTTTCTCTTCTAAGTGATTGTCATGTTTATATATTATCTTTTCACTGTCCTTGAGCATTTGATTTATTTTCAAGACATGTTTTTTACTCTTTTCAAGGTATTCTTGAGTGTAGTCATGAAGATAGCTATAGTCTGATTCATTATGGTGATAGAGATATTCAGAGAGACTCTAATCAACCTTTTCTTTGGCCTTTGATATTTCTTCCTCTTATTCTTCCATGGGATAGATGATAACAAAACATTATGTTATTGTATCTGAGTCTTCTTCATTGCTTGTAGAGGAGGATTCAATATCACTACTATTGCAATCAAAATATTGTGGAGAGTCCTTTCTTTTATTGATGGCTGAGTATTCATCTTCATTCTTGATAGGAATGTCTTATGTGTCTTTATTTTTTATTTGATACATATTTTCTAACTTTAGACATAAGTCCTTGGCAGATGTGCATAGTCCTATGCTTGTCTTGACTGTATCTGATAATCCATTGAGAAGAATCTTCAATGCCACTTCATTATTCTTACTTGCTCTTCTTTGGACTATAATATTGGATAGATTCTTTGATGTAGTTAAGTCCCACGACTTACTTAATATTGATTTCCAAACTTCATATCCTTTTGACTTCAAATACTATTTCATATTTTCTCTCCATGAGGAGTAATCTGTTCCATCAAATAAAGGAGATTCAATTGCGGGGAGAACCATGTGTCCACCCATTTCTTCAGGATATGCCTTCTAGTATTTAAACTTTGTTTTGAAGGAACCTCCCTCTGATACCAAATGAAGAACACACGGCCCACACTAAGAGGGGGGGTGAATTAGTGTGTGGATTATTTTAACAATTTCTTTTCACAAGTTACTAGTTAAAACATAATTGAACAGATTAAGAACAATCACATCATAATTACAATGAACAGAAAGACACCAGATGTTTGTATAAGATTTTTTATAATAAATATGAACATAGTAATATAAATATATGTGAGAGAGGATTTTATTTAGCACCAACTGAAATGAGAAGCACCAACTCTCTGCCAAGACCCATCTTGGCACAAGACCCAACTTGCTGCAAGTCCCAGCTTGTTGATAGAACCCAGTCTATCCAACTAGAGTTTATTCAACTCTAGTAGAAGTGATCCATTATAGAATCAACTCAATCTTATGATCAGAGGTATAGCATAAGACACTCATTTCATCTTCTTTGTAATTCACATTTCCTTTCCTCTGATATCTTCTTGGAATCTGCTTCGGCTTTTGATCTTCTGTTCTGAACTACAGAGACTCATTCTTCTCACCACTATTTCTCGTTTATATAATCTTCAAACTTGTGTGAAATTAAAACAACGTGTCCCTTTATTTGAACCATTGTACCTTTTCATTTAAAATGATAATCTAAACTTTAATTAATATTATTTTTCTTTTTATTCTTTATTCATATTTTCATGATTTATTCTCTTTTAATCATGATTGTGAATCGGTTTATTCTTGTCATAAATTGATCACAGTCATGGATCAATTTAGTCCTTTATACTTGATCCCTAATCTCTGTTATATTCACAGAGACCAGATTCTGTGAAGGCACTTCCTTCAAACCATCACATATGACTGTGCGTTACAGAACCACGGGCTAACCAACTATAGCGAGATATAATAAAAAACTTATAGCATATGACCCTCGGCGGTGACTGAATTCTAAGCCTAAACAGGTGCTTGAGCACTTTACCAAATCTACGATCATGATTAGATATTCTAATGAGATGGACAACTGACGGGATTTTAGCACTTCGACCTTCGGGTCTTCATGACTTTCAATATTACAAAAATCCTGATTATGATATCGTCGAAACGATCGGATGGCTCACATTACATCTCTAAACCAAATCAATGGTTAATGTTTAATCCTTACACTATCCTTCCACTATTGTAGATTGATGGATATGACTTAATCATGCATTGATATGGATGGTTGTCATAATTTTGGGATTCTTATTATGACGTAACTTGCTGACGTCACTTGTTGACGTGTCACAAGACTATTAGCTGCCATGTGTCATTCATATTCGTGATTCTCATGTACCTGAAATGATGTATCAAATTGACACTTGTCAGTGTCTTACTATGCCACATGTCCTTACTAACATGGTTCGGTGATCCAACGGTCCTCGTTGTGTACTCCAAATCAACGGTCCTTATCTTATCACGATTTCACATTTCGGGATCCTTGACTCCTCGACACTCCAAATCCTCTGATTCCCAATTTCTCGATATTCTGCTCTCATCGGATTTACGACCCACGATGCTCCTCCTTTTTAGCTTTGGATCTAATGGTCCTCGTACCTTTGTGATTTGATGACCCAGAGCTTATCGGGACTTCACGTTTTGCGATTTTGGAGGACTACTCACCTCCCCTCTTCCATTCTTGATTTCTCGATATCCGCTTATGTTGGATCGATGGTCCACAACCCTCCATTATCCAATGGTCCAGATCTTATCGGTATTTCACATTTCATGACTTCAAAGGTTAGAGCACTTTCTTCCTTTGAATTTTCAGTCAGTGAAATGTTGATCTGTCTCCACACGTCCCTTCACATGGATGGCTCTAATGATGTTAGAATGATCAACAACTATGATTGTTTTGGAACGATCAACGACTGTGATTTTTTCGGAATGATCAATGGTTATGATATTTTCAGAACGATCAATGGATGTGATATTTTTAGAATGATCAACAACAATGATATTTTTGGAATGATCAATAGCTGTGATATTTTCGGATGATTTGACGGTCTAGATCTATTCTACAATGTATCTCTTGTAGCTTATCCTATCCTACCACTTGAACATGATCCGACGGTTTAGATCTTTTCACAATTTCGTGTATCGTGATTTCCTACATCTCTACCTTTGACTTCTCCAGCTCGTGAGTCAGCGAAATGCGAATCACTTGCCATGTTTCCACTTGATCCAATGGATCAGATCATTTCACTTCTTTGGAGTGTTAACTAACTCCTGGGCTTATCCTCCTTGCAACTCCATTGGATCTAACCATTGTTGGTCCTCTGTGCTTCGATCCGATGGTCACGATACTTTTATGATCCTCAAGCTCACAGTCAATCTCTTGACCATCATCTGTTATATGAGACAATGAGCACCGTCAATTTCCTTGATCGGAAAACTGCTGACACTTCTCACCTTTTCTGCGCATTGATCAACTGGTCAGTCTTTTCAATGATCCCGATGACATATCGACAATATGTTCTTCCTTCAAAGATTGATCATTTAATCATTTTTTATCCTATCATGATCAACAATAGTCATGGATTTCCTCTCTGTGCAATGTGCTATACTTTCTGAGCTTTGATCTTTTGATTATTCGCTTCCCCTGTTCGCTCTTTCGATCTCTGCACACAATTTGACATCTTTTGCTGACTGATATACATGTTGACATTAATGACAATATCATTTGACATTTAACAATAGATCATCACATTGAATGTTGACATCAATGACAATCTTAGTTGTGGTTATTCATCATTAACAATATATAATCACATCGACTGTTGACATCAATGAAAATATTTCCAATAGAAGATTTCATTGGTAAGAAACCTAATGTTTCTCATTTTAAGATTTTTGGCTCATATGTTATGTGCATGTGACCAAGAACACCAGGAAGAAGTTGGAGCCAACTACTGAATTTGGGATATTTGTGGGGTACACAGAAACACCCCATAATTATCATGTGTATTTTCCTAACAATAATATGACTGTTATGCGACGGGATATAAAATTCCATGAGGGGGAAGCCATGCGGTTGTCGCTTGAGAGGGAGATAGACTTGCATGCAGAGGAGGAACTGTTGGTTCCCAAAGATGAGTCTCAAGATGTGGATCAGCCACATGAGGAGGTTCATGGAGTGGAGGAAGCCACTCATGCAGAACCATCCATCAGAAATGGCAGAAAGCGCACCACAAAAGCTAATAGATTGAGACTAGATGCTGCACAGAATGTAGGAGCCCCTACTTCACAACGCAAATAGAGACAGTCTCCTGATCGATTTACTGGATACATGGCTCTCATGAGAAAATGTATTGCAACTGAGCCATATTCCTTTCAGGAAGCAGTGCAAGATCCCACATGGGTAGATGCAATGGTGGAGGAGTATGACTCCATTGTCAAAAACAATGCATGGGAAATTGTCCCAAGACCGGTCGACAAATCAGTGGTAGGTTCGAGATGGAACTACAAGGTAAAGCAAGTTGTTGATGGGAGTGTGGAGAAATACAAGGCCAGGTTTGTGGCTCGGGGCTTCTCACAGATCGAGGGGATAGATTATAATGAGACCTTTGCACCTATCACAAGGTACTCTTCCATAAGATCCATCTTTTCACTCTCAGCGTAGATGGACTGGTGCATTCATCAGATGGATGTAAAAACTATGTTTCTCAATGGAATCATTGAGGAAGAAGTGTACATTGAGAATCCTGAAGGTTTTGATACCTTTGAAAGGGAGTCGCATGTGTGTATACTCAAGAGAGCATTGTACGGGCTGAAGCAAGCACCCCGTGCTTGGTACACTTGGATAGATAGCTATTTCACCGGACTGGGCTTCACCAAAACTGAAGCGGATGAAAACCTATACAAAATTGTGTTGGAGGGTAAGATTTTAATCATTGTTCTTTTTGTTGATGATTTAATAATGACTAGTGATGAGCAGTTGATACACTCATGCAAGGAGGACCTTGCAAAGGAGTTTGAGATGAAGGATTTGGGCCTTCTTCATTATTTCCTTGGATTGGAAATATGACAGCGAGATGGTGAACTTTTTGTGTCTCAAGGAAAGTATGCAAGGGAGATACTGGGTAAGTTTCACATGGAGCACTGCAAACCCATGGATACTCCTCTTCCAGGAAACTGGAGGAAAGAGGATGTTACTTTTGGAGAGGTAGTGGATGCTACTGTCTATCGACAGTTAGTGGGTTTGCTAATGTATCTAGTGAACATGAGACCGGGAATTTTCTATGCGGTTAACCAGTTGATTCAAGCGATGTTTAAGCCTACCAAGCTCTTTTGGAAGGCGGGCAAGCATGTTTTGAGATACCTGAGGGGCATATCTGAGTATGGATTATGGTACAAAAAGATGGATGAGGTGAAGTTGCATGGCTTCACGGATGCATATTGGGAGGAAAGCCCAACGAGTAGAAAAATCACATCAGGGGGGATCTTTAGTATCGGATCTACAACTATTTCTTGGTACAGTAGGAAGCAGAGATCTGTGGCACTCAGTTCAGTGGAAGCGGAATACATGGCAGCGATTCAAGCTGCATGTGAGGCTATTTGGATGAGAAAGATATTGGTTGGTTTGTTTATTTCTCATTTAGATCCGACAGTGATTCATTGTAATAATCAGAGTTGCATTAAACTCTTGATTAATCATGTTTTTCATAATAGATTTAAGCATATAGATATCTGGTATCACCATCTCAGAGATTGTGTGTAGCAAAATATCATGTTTCTTCAGTACATTCCTATGGAAGATCAGGATGCAGACATTGTGACGAAGGTGCTCACCAAGAGCAAATTTGAATACCATAGAGATAAGATTGGGGTGAAGGATATTCCCTTTCTTATTGAGAGGGAGTGTTGAAAAGTCAACAAGAAATGTGTGTCTAATTTATTTTTCCCTTAAATAAATTGGACAATAAATATTAATCTATTATCTTATAATTACTTGAAAATAGTTAACTGAAATGGGAAATCAGATAGCTATAGGAAATTCGAGTTCAAAGCTTGACTGGTGGGACATGGAATTCGAATTAGTTGTAACTAAGTGACTTGAAGTTGTAACAGAGTTATAAGTGTAGTTATGTGTGTTGTGAAGTAGTTTAACTCAATTAAGTGAGTTAAGCTCAGTTGTATTAGTTGTAACTGAAATTACACTAGTGAGAGTTCAGTGAATTAATTATTAATTAATTCACAATCAGTGATCTCACATGTAACTAAAGATTTACCAATGTTAACTACATGCATGTCAGATCCAGTGGAGACCCAATTGAGATAATAGGTGAAAGGGACAGTTTGGCTATCAGTTGTGATTTGAGTGAAGTGCACTCATGCAATCACACACACAGTGGATGTGCCCATGAGCAATGCGAAACCTAGGAAAGAGTAATTCGAATCATTTGTAGGTTTTCCATTAGCAGGGATTGTGCAGAGGAGGCAAGTTGTCTGGATGCAGAGAATTGGCACATGTATTTGTTGATTTTTGTATGACAGTGTGAGACGATTGTATTGTACTAAGAGATCTTGGATTAGATTTTTGCATGAGATTGTTTCATGATCCATGATATACATAATATATGATAGTGGGGTTTTTACCTTTATGCTTTCCCAGTAAAACATCTGTGTTATGTGCGATTGATCTTTCTTCTTGATATTGCAATTGGCGATCATGTTTTAAATTCTGCAAGAATATTTGTAGAAGTGATTTTGTATTTAACAGTGGCATATAATTGTTAGATTAGGAGAATCCGGGCAATACATAATTTGTAATGAAATTTCTACACAAAGAATGGTCGTCACCAAAGAATATATTTGAGGTAAGAAGCTTCCATGGGTTAACAAGTTTTTATCGGAAGTTCATCGGAAATTTTAGCGGGATTAGTGCTTAGATGATGGATACAGTGAAGAAAAGACACAAGTATTTTGAATGGAAAAAAGAGGCTGAGAGAAGATTCAACATATTGAAGGACAAGATAATTGAACAACCAATTCTGGCTCTGTCGGATTTCAAAAAGACATTTCAGGTAAGGTACGATCCGAGTGGAGTTGCAATTGGAGTGGTCTTAAGCCAAGACAATAGACCTGTTGCATATTTCATCGAGAAGATGAACAAAGATAAAAATAAGTAATTCACATACGACAAGGAGTTCTATGCCATAATCCAAGCATTGAAGAAATGGAGACATTATCTCATACCGAAGGAGTTTGTTTTGTATTGATAATCATGCTTTGAAATTCATAACCAGACAGGAGAAGTTAAACCAGAAACATGCTAAGTGGATAGAGTTTATGAAAAGATTCACTTTTGTCATTAAACATATTTATGGAAATGCTAACAAGGTTGATGATGCATTAAGCAAGAGAATTTTGATTCTATAGGAATTTCAAGTCAAAACCTTGGGGTTTGATCACCTTAAGGAAATGCATGACAGTGATCCAAATTTTTGAGAGGCATATGAAGCATGTGTGAATCTTTTTCTTAGAGACAGGAGCCAGTGGGATGAATATTTGATTCAGGATGGGTTTTTGTTCAAAGGATGCCAGTTGTGCATACCAAGATGCTCGATGAGGGAGAATTTGTTAAAGGAAAAGCATAGCGGAGGTCTAGCCAAACACTTCAGCCATGAAAAAATTGTTGCCCAATTAAACGGTTCATATTATTGGCCAGGTATGAGAGAGGAGGTGAAGAAGTTTTTGAACAATTGTAAGATTTGTCAATATGCCAAGGGGAAGAAACAAAACACTGGGTTGTATCAACCATTGCCTATTCCAGAGAGGCCTTGGGATGCAATAAGCATGGATTTTGTGTTGGGGTTTCCAAGGAAACAGAGAGGAAGTGATTCCATATTTGTGGTGGTGGACACATTTTCAAATATGGAACACTTTATCCCGTGCCAGAAGACCAATGATGCAATGCATGTTGTGATTTTTTTTTCCAGAGAGGTTGTGAGTCTCCATGGATTGCCCATGAGTATAGTTTCAGACAGGGATACCAAATTTGTTGGTAATTTTTGGAGGATGTTGTGGAAAAAGTTGGTGAAAGAGCTATATTTTAGTTTTGCATATCATCCACAAACAGATGGATAGACCGAAGTGGTGAAAAGAATCCTAGGAGATTTGTTGAGGAGTTTAGTCACTAAACACCATAGTCAGTGGGATCAGATTCTAGCACAAGTCGAGTTTGCATATAATAACTCGGTAAACAAAAGCACTGGGAAAATTTCATTTCAAATAGTGTATGGAAAGAATCCAAGAGGAGTTTCAGAGTTAAGGGTTCTGAAAAAGAACGAGTTTAGAAGCGCGGGAGCCGAAGATTTCGTTGCAGAGATGCAGGAATTTCACAATCAAATCAAGGAGCAGTTGAAGAAGAGTAGCAGTGAATACAAGCGCAGAGCCTATAAACACAGGAGAAATATTGAATTTGAAGTTGGGGATCAATTTCTAACACATATAAGGAAATAAAGATTCCCGAGGGGAACATATAATAAATTAAATTTGAAAAAGATAGGGCCATGTAAAATCTTGAGAAGATTTGGGGAGAACGCTTATGAGTTAGAACTGCCAGAAGATGTGGGTATATTGCCCATATTCAATATTGTATACATGTATCTTTACAAGGAGGACGAAGCCAAAGAATCAAGAGATCAAAGGAATATCCATTGGGAGAAATAGATTCATGTAGTAGAGAAGTCGCAGATGGAAAATATCATAGAACATCGAGTTGGTAAGAAGACCAGAAGGAAGACGTATTTTGAATACTTGGTGAAGTGGAAAGGATGACTAGCAGAAGATGCCATCTAGGTTAATGAAGTAGAGATCCAGAAGCATGGAAAATCGATGCAGGAGCTCATGGACAGGAGTCCATGAATGTTTTAGCCAAGGGAGTATGATGTAGGAGCATCACCATCAAATCACAAGCATGGAAGATAGTCAGGTGCACTAGCGCACATTTTGAACTATTTTGAATTTCAAATGATCAATGTATTAATGTAATATCTGACAAAAAAAATTGATTTATGAACGTATTTAATGATTGGAGGTTGAGCCATCACAAAATATTTATGGGGGAATGTATTTTGTTTTATGAATTGGATCACAGTACAGAGTTGGATTTTGCGCTCTTATCTGCCTGACTCGATATTTATTGTAATAAGTGTTAAGTAGTTGATAACATTCAATTCAATTAAGATAGTGTAGAGTAGTTGGAGGGAAGAACTCAAGAGAGTCCCTTTGTATAAATATTTGTAATATTTCCCAGTAAGGGTTGTTGATGGTTGTTGTTGCAGAAAAATCTAGTGTGTAGATTGCCATTGTAAACTAAGAGCAGGAAGATACAGAGAAATATTGTATGTATGTATGTATGTAAGTTTCAGTTGGATGAATATAACAAAGGAATATTGTTTCAAATGTGTGTTGTTGTGTTTATATTTGAATGAATGGTAGAGCTTCTGTTATTTTTCAATTCTCTGTTATTTTTGTTCTTAAATCCATGAATGCATTTTCTTTGTTGAATGTATGAGTCGTCGTGAGGAGTAGATAATTTTCAATCAATTCTCTTCAGTGGGCGAGTGCAAGGTGTGCATAGTGTCCAGAAGGAGTGCGTCACTGAGTCTATTTCAGACTTGAAATCTCAGAAGATATAGTGAAACTTATATGTATGCAAGGGGTGCATCAACATCTGCAAGGAGTGCATTACAGTTTTTTCAGGCTCAAAATCTCAGGAGGAATAGCGTGATTTCAGTGAAGGGAGACAAAAGTGGTTGGAGAACAGTCACATGGAATGTGAAGCCATCCATGAGGAGGAGCTAAGTGGCAGAATAAAGCCTGTTGTAAGGTGTGCATAGACCAGGAATTCGATTAAGTGTCGAAGAGATTGTTCAGAGGAACAAATCGAAAAAAAGGAAGCTCGGGAGGAATACCGCTGAAATTATTCAAGGAGAGAAGTCCCTAGAGTCTTCACTGAGATTCATTCTCCGAAGAAGGTGAACAATTCTAGACCAGTGGATCTGGTGAAACTACATGGAATATATAAGTGGAGTGTTTTGGTACCTCAGAGTTCGGTAAGCTCGAGGACTCGATGAAAGTAGAGTCGTGAAGTCTGAAGTCATGATTCAATCCTAACCGTTTATCGTAGGAGAGTACGTGGAAATGGATTAAGGGGTTCGAGAATCATAAGATCGGAGGTTTGTGGGTGAAAGGCCTGGAGTTTCGTGAAGTTGCAAATTCTGAACCATAGTGAGGCCAGGGAATCCAAGGAGATGCGTGGCAGGAGTTCAGAACCTCGGAGGAGAGCATTTCGGGAAAGGTTGAGGAAAGGATTCAGGATATCCCCGAAGTCCGAACCGTGAAGGGGTAAACCCATAGTAATAGCCGTGGTCACTTGCGTAAGAAACCTGTGTGTGTGGGTAGAGAAATTTTGGGTACCCGCAGGGACCCAAGGAGTCATTCTGACTCAGTGATTCAACGATCCAAGACCGGGAGGTCGAGTAGCCCTTTGGAGGGAAGGGGGGTCTGCATCATTCTTCCACCTCTCTGCATAGGATTTCGGATCTCTATCCAGGGCTCTATTCATTCTCTACGATACAAGATTCCATTATCATGGCCAATATCGCTTAACATAGGCATGTAACTGAGAATATTCTTCAAACCGCCACCTTTTCCACTCCTTCATCTATCCATTTCACAGGGTTCTTCATCCTAATCAACTAAAATTATCGTGCAAAAGATGACATGGATAGACTGTTTGTATGCCTTGACGATATGGGAGCGTTTCTAGACTCAAACATCACTCTATTTCAATAGTAATCTTGATTTTCCTTGATGATATGTAGCTTGATTTTTCATATGGAGCTTCATTCTCATATGTAATCTAGTTCAACAGTAACCTGATGGGAAACAGTAACCTGCGAATGGGGCCAATGTTGAAATTATTTCAAAATGTTTCTATATGCACTAAAATTTGACATGGATATATTGTTCGCATGCCTTAATGATGTGGTCCTGCTCAATTAGTGTGTCCTTATAGGCACAATGCCTAGGTTCAAATCCCACACTGTCACTTTGACTTGAACCTCTTTCGTCTAGGCTTACTCCTAGGGAAGCCAAGGGGAGTAGACCCTAGTTACTATATGAGACTAACGTTTGATTCTAGGAGTTGGTTTTAATTATTTAAATGGTTGGGAGAAAGATCTAGCCTATGATGCAAAGGCAGCAGTGCAAATGTGCAACAATTAGAAATGAGAAGCAAGCCTTTTCCTAGGAAAACTAGAACTAGTGCCTAAGATTGGGCAAGGGGTCAACTAGAGTTTGAGGGAGGTTGATTACACAAGAGTTACAAAAGATTACAAAGGTTACAACTATATCACAACAAGGTTAGATACAAACTTACAATAAATAACAATATTACAACAAAAATATCTAAGATTTACACTAAAGTTACACTAGACAAAAGATACAATAGATACAATACTAACTCAATTACTTGATTGTGCAAGAAATGAATATATTCAAAAGGAAAGCATTCATCAACACATCAAGCCTAGAATGCTCAACAATAGAGTATCTCCAATGGATGCACAACTCTATTGTGACTTCTTTCAATGGAAAACAAGATTACACAAAGCCCAACAAGGAAGTGCCTCCAAAGGATGCACAACTTCTTTGAGGACCAAACCAAAATAATTAACACACAACTTAATAGAAAATGAAATGATTAAAGGAAGCCTCCAAGGGTGCAACTATGACCACTTAATTATCAATCCACAACACATAAGATAAACTTGCATAAAAAGTAAATGTGAAATGAAATTCTTGCAAGATTAAGTGTAAACCATAAAAGTGTGAAATACCAAGCTAATGCCCAAAGGTTTCAGGTGGATTAAGGATTTATTAAAAGTTATTAAGTGAAGATTGGTTCCTAACTAAGTGTCAACCCAAATGCTGCCCCTGCTTGTACCAAGTAGTTGTTGGGTGCTCAAGAAGTATGGCAACAAGGCCTACCCTAGATCCACAGGTCAACCCAAGGGAAAAAGGTACTCCCGGAAAGGACGTTGATTACATTTGTGATTCCATAAATCCCTAGGCATGGACCATAAATCCCTCTTTTTCGTTGATTTATTAATCAACACCATAAAAATACTCCCTTGCAGTACTATATGCGGGGACGTGTGTACTGTCAAATGAATTTTACAAGGAAATTGTACTAGGACTAGACACGGGCAACAGTGACCTATGAATGGGGCCAACGTTGAAATTTTTTTAAATTTTTTTTGTATGCACTGAAATTTGACATGGATAGACTATTCACATGCCTTAACGATATGGGAGGGTTTTTGGACTCAAATTTGACTCACACACCCACTTGTTTCCATTATCAATTCATCATGTAAACCATAAACCCTATTTTTTTTTCAAAGTACACAAATTGGTTGACGCAAGTTTTAAGTTTTCATCAGTATTTCTTCATTTTTATTTCAAGTTCTACATTGTATATAAAATGTATGTGTGTCATAGTTGTGATGAAAACCCTTCTTTTCGTTCATTGTTTAATCAACACTATAAAAATAACTGTTATGAATGGCCCATGCGTCCCTAAGGAAATTTCTATGATCTTGTACCTTGTTGTTTGACCCTAGAGCATTCCTTGGACAACCATGAGAACCATACTTCATGTTTGATCAGGGGATCAAATTTTGCTCAAAAATTCAAAGTGATCAGAATCTCTTCAAATCGAACAAGAGCATAGGCCTCGTCGTTGCGAACCCAACGCAACTCGCTTCGTCTCAAACGGACGTCGGGAGCGAGAGATATTGCGATCTGTTCGAATCGTCAAACAGGCAAAAAAAGGGATGTTGACTGTACAGTCTGTATAGTCTGTACAGGCTGACGTGGCAGGGTCGTATGACCGTACGCTGATGTGGCATGTGATGACATGGCAGTTGTGGTCAAATAGTGTTTCGACACGTGGTAGTATGTGGTTGGTGGTTTGGTGCCACGTGGCCCAGTCATGGGCTGCCACATGGCACCGTTGTATTGGTTTAAAATTTTATGGAGTCCATGGGATTCGAACCCCGGACCTCCCCACCATGCAAATCTTTGGAAATGGATGCCCTACCAATGCACCATGCATTATTTCTTATTAAATATATGTTTTGTAAATTATATAACTTTGAATTACATGCATGTCGGCGGAGGCTCGAGTCGGGGCTTAGCCCCGGCCCGTGGTTTTATTATACTTCATATGACCATGCTATAGTATTTGTGCATGGGAGTTGGTGTTACGTACAGAGCCATCCCCAGTTTCACATGTGACCACCATTAAAAAGAGCACGGGGGGTGTTTAAAATGGTTTCAACGGGTAGCCCATGCGCCCGACACTTGGCACGACCTTATTCACTCTTTCAAACAGTTAGCCCTTTTTTTATTTGCGCCGGTCGTATGGACCCTCATGTGCTCGAGTGCTAGGTGGTTAGGGGCTGACGCGCCCATAACCATCCCACAATTTGCACCATTGGTGCGGTTGCACCCGGTGCCAGGTTTTTGCGCTTAAATAAGCGTGTGTGCTAGGTTCATGAAACAAGGGTGTGTTTTGTAGATGCAGAGACAACAAGCTTGAAGGAGGGACTTCCAA
>JZKD02S1999897.1:889724-908720 GCA_000966675.3 Picea glauca
ATCTTTATGTTGTGGTTGATCGATTTAGCAAAATGTGTATTTTGATGCCTTGTACTAAGCAGGTTACAGCAGAACAAATGGCACAGTTGTTCTTTCAAAATGTTTGGGTGCATTTGGGATTGCCTAAGTCCATTATTTCTGATCGGGATTCTCGATTTGTTGGAAGTTTTTGGTCGAGTTTATGGGCACTCATGGACACCAAAATTTAAAAGAGCACATCTTTTCATCCGCAAACAGATGGTTAGATAGAGGTGGTAAATCATACAGTGGTACATCTTCTTCGTGCTTATTGTAGCAAGCATCCTAAACTTTGGGATGGGCATTTACACTACATTCAACATGCTTACAATCGAGCTAAGCACTCTTCGACTCAAACGTCGCCATTTGAAGCATGTTTTGGCTATTTGCCCAAGTCTCCTTTAGATTTTATCTTTGGGAAAGATATTTCTATCGATGGTCAATATGACATTTATAGGGTAGAAAAGTTCATTGAACAAATTCAGTCGATACATCAAGTGGTGCAAGAGCAGTTGGAAAAGAGTTAGGCCAAGTACAAAACGAGGCATGACAAGCATCATGTTGCTCACAGTTTCCAGGTTGGAGATGAAGTTTGGATTTACATCAGTAAGGAGAGGCTTAAAGGAGAAGGTAAAAAGTTGAAACCGATTCGATATGTTCCTTTCAAGATTATCGACAAGATTGGTAATAATGCCTTTCGTTTAGATTTGCCTCCTTATATGCAGATTTATGCAGTCGTTAATGTTGAGAATTTGAAATTGTATGAGCTTCCGTTGATTGATGATCAAGGAGAGCATGTTAAGATTCCTTCTATCGATGATTTTTCCCCAGAATATCTTACAGAACTGCATGAAGACACCATCCTTGACAGGAGAATGCAAACTTCAAAACGAGGAAATGTGGAGTATCTTCGAGTTGGTCTTAAAGGGAAAAATCCAAGCAAAGCCAAGTGGATTGAGGTTGGAAGGGTGAGGGAACTATACCCTCATCTTCACATAGACTGAAAATAGTCTTTTGGATGTCCAAAAGCTTCCCAATGGGGAGGTGTGATCAGGGGATCAAATTTTGCTCAAAAATTCAAAGTGCTCGGAATCTCTTCAAATCAAACGAGAGCGTAGGCCTCGTCGTTGCGAACCCAATGCAACCTATTTCATCTCAAACAGACATTGGGAGCGAGAGATATTGCGATCTGTTCGAATCATCAAACAGGCAAAAAAAGGGACGCTGACTATACAGTCCGTACAAGCTAACGTGGCAGGGTCGTACGACCGTACGCTGATGTGGCATGTGGTGATGTGGCAGTTGTTGATTGGCAGTTGTTGTCGAATAGTGTTTTGACACATGGAAGTATGTGGTTGGTGGTTTGGTGCCATGTGGCCCAGTCATGGGCTGCCACGTGGTACCAATGTATTGGTTTAAAATTTTATGGAGTCCATGGGATTTGAACCCCGGACCTCCCCACCATGCAAATCTTTGGCAATGGTCGCCCTACCAATGTGCCATGCATTATTTCTTATTAAATATATGTTTTTTAAAGTATATAACTTTGAATTACATGCATGTCGGTGGAGGGTCGGTCCGGGGCTTAGCCCCAACCCATGGTTTTATTATATTTCATATGACCATGCTATAGTATTTGTGCGTTGGAGTTGGTGTTACGCACAGAGCCAGCCCCGGTTCCACATGTGACCACCATTGCAAAGAGCGCGGGGGGTGTTTAAAACAATTTCAAAAGGTAGCCCATGCACCCGACACTTGGCACAACCTTATTCACTCTTTCAAACAGTTAGCCCTTTTTTTATTTGCACCGGTCGTATGGACCCTCATGTGCCCGAGTGCTAGGTGGTTAGGGGCTGGCACACCCATAACCATCCTATAGTTTGCACCGTTGGCGCGGTTGCACCCGGTGCCAGGTTTTTGCGCTTAAATAAGCGTGTGTGCTAGGTTCATGAAACAAGGGTGTGTTTTGTAGATGCAGAGACAACAAGCTTGAAGGAGGGACTTCCAAGAAGCATAACTTCTTCGTTTTTTGGCCAAACGAGGTGCCGAAAAAGCCCAGCTAGGGGTTTTTGGACGCTCTGAAGCCATTGGAGCAGTCTGTTGGTCAATTTGAGCATTGTAAAGCACGTTTTTGAGCACTTTGAGCAATTAATAATAATGATCCATTGGAAGCTGGACCAGGACATGTAGCCCAAGAGAGGGGTGAACTCCTTTATCAATTGTTGTGTTTATGTGCTTATGTTCATTGATTATGCTGCTATTTATTTGTATCTTGTATGAGTAATCCTTTAATTAATGTGTCACAAAGTTGATCCATTTTCTTTCAACACATAAACTTTACTTGCAAATATTTTCAAGATTTCAAGTCTTCTTCATTTTTAGATCAATGTTACAAATTCATTTTAAATGACCATTGTTATATCACATATTTCATTTTTTATTCCATAAATCCCTAGGCATGGACCATAAATCCCTCATTTTCATTGATTACTTAATCAACACCATAAAAATATTCCCTTGCAATACTTGATGCAGGGACGTGTGTACTGTCGAATGAATTTTCCAAGGAAATTGTACTAGGACTAGACATGGGCAATAGTGACCTGTGAATGGGACCAACATTGAAATTTTTTCAAACTGTTTCTGTATGCACTGAAATTTAACATGGATAGACTATTCGCATGCCTTAACGATATGGAAGGGTTTCTGGACTCAAATTTGACTCACACACCCACTTTCTTCCATCGTCAATTCATCATGTAAACCATAAACCCTAATTTTCTTTCAAAGTACACAAATTGGTTGACGCAAGTTTTAAGTTTTCATCAGTGTTTCTTCATTTTTCTTTCAGGTTCTACATCAATATTGTATATACAATGTATCTGTGTCATATTTGTGATGAAAATCCCTCTTTTTCATTGATTTCTTAATCAACACCATAAAAATACTCCCTTGCAGTACTAGATGCGAGGACGTGTGTACCGTCGAACTAATTTTACAAGGAACAAGGAACAGAAATTGTACTAGGACTAGAAACGGGCAACAATGACCTGTAAATGGGGCCAACATTGAAATTTTTTCAAATTGTTTATGTTTTTGTTTGTCACTAATGTGAGGTGCTCCATTCAAAAATTGATTGTTTTCAATAGCGATGTTTGTTGACATGGATATATTTTGTATACCAAGTTTGATTGCAAACAATGCAATGATGAGTAGGTGTGTCCAACACCTATCTTTGATCTTCTTTCTCAACTAGTGCATGGCATATTCTTTCCAAAATTTGTGTTTTATTATGAGAGTTCATTCTTTGGGATGCATTGACTTCTTTTGTGATACCTAAATTGTTGCAATTGTGAAGGAAAGAACTTGCAAAATATTTGTTCTTTATGTTTTCAATCATCCAATGAGCATAATATTATTAGAAGCACGAAACCTTCTTTTACTTTTCACAATTCCAAGCTCTTATAGGCATTTTTATCCCTAAATGATGTCATTTCAAGTTAGAGAAAAAGTATTTTGGGATATTCTTTATTTCTAATCAGTATTTCATTACAATGCACATTCATCTTGACTCGATGTGTTTCGTCTACTCTAGAAGAAAAATTGAGAACAACTTCAAGAGTGCCTCATCCTCCTTGGTTTCTTTAAGTTAACTCCAATGGCCTGGACTTGTCTAAAATTGTTTTGGAATAAAACATTCACAAAGTTATTTTTAATAAAATTCTTAGTTTGATGCACATTAAAATTTCTATGATCTACTCATTGATGGATTTCTCCTTATGAAAAAGGTAAAGAAGGGCTCACAACAATATTTGTTGCTACGTGTTTCAATAGTACACTATGGAAATGGGACTCATTTACTTATAACACAGTTTGAAAATCCAACTAGAAGAATATGCTTCATTTGTTAACTCAATATGTAATCGGCTATTTTCCTCATTCAATTTGGTATCTTGGATTTATCTTTGACGCTAGATAAAAGACAATGTCTTCATCTCTATGCATATAAGTTATAATTCCTTTCTTTGTATGGAAGGTCAATTCATTCTTCTATCCACTATAAAATATTGGTTAATATCTCTCTAACACCAATCTTTAATGCCAAACCCCTTTATTATCATCTTGCTCCTATATTTGTACCCATCGACCCTTAGGAAGGATAATTGATAGGCCAAGAATAATTAGTTAAACATAATGTAATTTCTTAGCTTCATGGAGTCATCAATAGGGTGTTTACAATGTCTATCAATGTAGTTTTCCCCCACATCCAGAAGGATAATCAATAAATAAGGTTCAATTACAAGATATTGTAACTGCAAGGACCCAGGTGGAGTCATCGATTTGTCAGGTTTTAGTGCTCCCAATGAATGGATGCATTGTTGTTGACATGGAATGGAACAACACATGTACCTTCTTAATTTTCTTCCTTCACTTGATGTGGGCCTGGTCATTCCTAGCCTTGAATTGAAAGTTACCCCTAGTCTTAGGCATCACCCTTCATGACACTTGTCACCAAATGATTAGATCACAAGGTTGGAGGCATATAGTGTGTAAAAATTTCAATACAAATTATTTATTGCCTGGATTATCCTGATCTAACAATTATATGCCACTATTAAATACATAATCACTTCTACAAATATTCTTGTGGAATTTAAAACATGATCGCCAATTGCAATATCAAGAAGAAAGATCAATTGCACATAACACAGATGTTTTACTGGGAAAGCATAAAGCTAAAAACTCCACTATCATATATTATGCATATCATGGACCATGAAACAATCTTATACAAAACTCTAATCCAAGAGCTCTATTACAATACAATCGTCTCACACTGTCATACAAAAATCAGCAAATACATGTGTCAATTCTCTGCCTCCAGACAACCTACCTCCGCTGCACAATCCTTGCTAATGGAAAACCTACAAATGATTCGAATTCCTCTTTCCTGGGATGTGCATTGATCATGGGCACATCCACTGTGTGTGAGATTGCATGAATGCACTTCACTCAAATCACAACTAATAGCCAAACTATCCCTTTCACTTGTTATCTCAACTGGGTCTCCACTGGATCTGACATGCATGTAGTTAACAGTGGTAAATCTTCAGTTGCATGTGATATCACTAATTGTGAATTAATTAATAATTAATTCACTGAACTCTCACTAGTGTAAGTTCAATTACAACTAGTACAATTGAGCTTAACTCACTTAACTGAATTAAACTACTTCACAACTCACATAACTACACTTATAAATCTATTACAACTTCAAGTCACTTAGTTACAACTGATTCGACTTCCATGTCCCACCAGTCAACCTTTGAACTCGAATTTCCTATAGCTAACTGATTTTCCATTTCAGTTAACTATTTTCAAGTAATTATGAGATAATAGATTAATATTTATTGTCCAATTTATTTAAGAGAAAAATAAATTAGACACGCATTTCTTGTTGACTTTTCAACACTCCCTCTCAACAAGAAATGGATTATCCTTCAACCCAATCCTGTCTCTATGGTATTAGAATTTTGTCCTGGTGAGAGCCTTCATCAAAATGTCTGCATCCTGATCTTTTGTAGGAATGTACTGAAGCAACATGATCTTCCACTGCACACAATCTCTGATATGATGATACCGGATATCTATATGCTTAGATCTATCATGAAAAAAATGATTAATCGAGAGTTTAATGAAACTCTGATTATCACAATGAATCATTGTCGGATCTAAATGAGAACCAAATAAACCAACCAAGATCTTTCTCATCTAGATAACCTCACATGCAGCTTGAATCGCTGCCATGTATTCTGCTTCCACTGAACTGAGTGCCACAGATCTTTGTTTCCTGTTGTACCAAGAAAACGTTGTAGATCCAATACTAAAGATCCCCCCTGATGTGCTCTTTCTGTCCATTGGGGTGCTCGCCCAATCTGCATCTGTGAGGCCATGCAACTTCATCTCATCCATCTGTCTGTACCATAAGCCATACTCAGATGTGCCCCTCAGGTATCTCAGGATATGCTTACCTGCCTTCCAAAAGAGCTTGGTAGGCTTAACCATCGCTTGACTCAGCTGGTCAACCACATAGCAAATGTTCGGTCTCATTTTGACTAGAAATATTAGTGAATCCACTAACTGTCGATAGGCAGTAGAATCCACTACCTCTCCAAAAGTAGCATCCTCTTTCCTCCAGTTTCCCGGAAGAGAAGTATCCATGCGTTTGTAGCCCTCCATTTGAAACTTACCCAGTATCTCCCTTGCATACTTGCCTTGAGACACAAAACATTCACCATCTCGTTGCCATATTTCCAATCCAAGGAAATAATGAAGAAGGCCCAAATCATTCATCTCGAACTCCTTTGCAAGGTCCTCCTTGCATGAGTGTATCAGCTGCTCATCACCAATCAGTATTAAATCATCAACATAAAGAACAATGATTAAAATCTTACCCTCCACCACAATTTGGTATAGGTTTTCATCCACTTCACTTTTTGTGAAGCCCAATCTGGTGAAATAGCTATCTATCTGAGTGTACCAAGCACGGGTGCTTGCTTCAGCCCATATAATGCTCTCTTGAGCCTGCACACATGTGACTCCCTGTCAAAGGTCTTAAAAACTTATGGATTCTCAATGTACACTTCTTCCTCAATGATCCCATTGAGAAACACAGTTTTTACATCCATCTGATGAATGAGCCAACCCATCTGCGTTGAGAGTGCAAAGATGGATATTATGGAAGAGTACCTTGTGACAGGTGCAAAGGTCTCATCATAATATATCCCCTCGATCTGTGAGAAGCCCTAGGCCAAAACCCTGGCCTTTTATTTCTCCACACTCCCATCAACAACTTGATTTACCTTGTAGATCCATCTCGAACCTACCATTGATTTGTCGACCGGTCTTGGGACAATTTCCCATACATTGTTTTTGACAATGGAGTCATACTCCTCCACCATTGCATCTACCCATGTGGGCTCTTGCACTGCTTCCTGAAAGGAAGATGGATTAGTCACAATACATTTTCTCATGAGAGCCATGTATCCAGTAAATCGATCAGGAGATTGTCTCTGTCTGCGCTGTGAAGTAGGGGCTCCTACATTTTGTGCGACATCTATTCTCAATCTATCATCTTTGGTGGTGCGCTTTCTACCATTTCTGATGGATGTCTCTGCATGAGTGGCTTCCTCCACTCCATGAACCTCCTCATTTGGCTGATCCACATCTTGAGACTCATCTTTGGGAACCAGCAATTCCTCCTCTGCATGCAAGTCTAGCTCCCTCTCAAGTGACAACCGCATGGCTTTCCCCTCATCGAATTTTATATCCCATTGCATAACAGTCATCTTACTATTAGGAAAATACACACAATAATTATGGGGCATTTCTATGTACCCCACAAATATCCCAACTTCAGCAGTTGGTTTCAGCTTCTTCCTAGCATCCTTGGTCACATGCACATAAACAGATGAGCCAAAAATCTTAAAATGAGAAACATCAGGTTTCTTACCAGTGAAAGCTTCTTCAGGTGTACTCATGCCAAGTACTCTATGAGGACAACGGTTTTGAACATAAACTATAGTATTGCATGCTTCTGCCCACAAATGCATTGGTAGGCCCTGAACATGCAACATTGCTTGTGTTTCACCCACGATCGTTTTGTTGTTCCTCTCCGCGACCCCATTTTGTTGTGGGTTATGAGGCGCTATGAGTTCTCTTCGAATTCTTTCTTTTATGAAGAAGTATTTGAATTTGTTAGAGATGTATTCTCCACCATTATTGCTCCTTATATATTTCACTTTCTTCCGCAACACTTTCTCCACCAATGATTTAAAATCACAAAAATTTGAGAATGTTTGATCCTTCTTCTGCATGAAGAAGATCCAGCATTTACGAGAAAATTCATCAACAAAAATAACCTAATACTTATGTTTTGTTGTTGAAGAAACTGAGAATGGTCCACACACGTCTGTGTGAACTCTTTCCATGATCACCGAAGCACGGTTCTCCTTTTCATGAAAGGTGGACTTTACATACTTCCCCATGGTGCAACCCTTGCATTGATCTAACTGAGCAAGTGTTCCCATTGGAAGTTTGGTACATATTTGTTGCATTATCTTCAAGGCTCCATGATGAAGATGGCCCAATTGTCTGTGTCATAATTCACCCTCATCCCGGATCACCACTTTTTTTGCCTTGCCCAGCATGGCAGCGCAACCATCTACCTCCAGCATGTAGATATTTTTAACATTAATCCCTATCCTCTTGACTTGACCCATTTTTTTTTGTCGCAAAAAAGATTTTCCATTGTTGAAAACAATGTCATAGCCTCTGTCCTCCAACATTGCGACTGGGACCAGGTTTTTCTTCAGACCTAGAACATGCATAACATATTTTAATTGAAATGGTTTACTTGACTCCCTATGAAAGGTAATGGTACCAATTCTAGTCGCATTGTATCATCCATCGTCGCCCATCTCTATATGCATTTTCAGATCTCTCTCCTCCAAGTCACTGAAAAACTCCTTATCTCCCGTCATGTGGAAGGAAGCACCACTATCCAAATACCACATTGATCCCAATGCACTTGAAGCCATGCATGCGATCAAAGAGAAGTCAAGTTCAAATTGTGAGGCAAGGGCCTCACCATCTACATCTCCAACAACCTTCTTGTTCTTCTTCTTCTGTAGACAGTTAGTAGCAAGATGCCCATGTTTGTGACAGTGAAAACACTTCACTTTGGACAAATCCATCTTCTTTCCTTTAGACTAGGATTTTGAATGGAATTTCTTCCCCTTCCCTTTCCTTTCCTTGGCAGCCAAAGAATAATCCTCTTCATCATCATGCTTTGATGAAGATCCATCTCTGGTGTTCCGCCTAAACTCCTCCTGCACTAGATCCGACCATAGTCATTCCCAATCTGGCAATTTTTCCCTTCCATTGACAGAGTCCTGATAACTGTGCCAACTCTTGGGAATTCCTAGGAGATCTAAGCTCACCAAATCATCATCAGTGACTGTTATTCCCACACTCCCGGTCTCATCCCGACATTGGACAAACTTCGTGAGATATTTTGGAATGGAGTCGCCCTTCTCCATCTTGATCTTCTTGAGTTTATCTTTGAACGCCAATTTCCTATGGTCGTTGTTGTTTTGGAATAGATCCACAAAATTCTTCCACATTGCATATGGTGTGGCTTTCCCATGGAGGTTTGAGACAATGTGGTCTTGTACTCCCTCCAATAGGATCCTCCTCGCCTTTGCTACCTTCTTTTTCCATGCATCAAGATTTGCAGCGTCTGCAACATCTGGCTTAGGAACTTCTTTGTCAATGAATTCCTTCAAGCCATTGTCTTCGAGTATTTCCTCCATATTTTCCTTCCAATCAATGTAGTTCGAGCTTCCCTCGAGTGCATACTCTGACCTCAAGCCCTTGAAATCCATTTCGATCTTGAATCAACTGTAGCACCAAGAAAGTCTTTCTACAAATTTTAATTCTATCCAATCACAAACGCAGCTTCTGCAATATTTTGTGCTCTGATACCATGTAAAAATTTCAATACAAATTATGTATTGCTTGGATTCTCTTGATATAACAATTATATGTCACTATTAAATACATAATCACTTCTACAAATATTCTTGTGGAATTTAAAACACGATTGCCAATTGCAATATCAAGAAGAAAGATCAATCACACATAACACAGGTGTTTTACTGGGAAATCATAAAGAAAAAAACCCCACTATCATATATTATGTATATCATGGATCATGAAACAATCTCATACAAAACTCTAATCCAAGATCTCTCAGTACAATACAATCATCTCACACTGTCATACAAAAATAAGCAAATACATTTGCCAATTCTCTGCCTCTAGACAGCCTGCCTCCTCTGCGTAATCCCTGCTAATGGAAAACATGCAAATGATTCAAATTCCTCTTTCCTAGGATGTGCATTGATCATGGGCACATCCACTGTGTGTGTGATTGCATGAGTGCACTTCACTCAAATCACAACTGATAGACAAACTATCCCTTTCACCTGTTATCTCAACTGGGTCTCCATTGGATCTGACATGCATGTAGTTAACCATGGTAAATCTTCAGTTGCATGTGAGATCACTAATTGTGAATTAATTAATAATTAATTCACTGAACTCTCACTAGTGTAAGTTCAGTTACAACTAGTACAACTGAGCTTAACTCACTTAATTGCGTTAAACTACTTCACAACTCACATAACTACACTTATAACTCTGTTACAACTTCAAGACACTTAGTTACAACTGATTCGACTTCCATGTCCCACCAGTCAACCTTTGAACTCGAATTTCCTATAGCTAACTGATTTTCCATTTCAATTAACTATTTTCAAGTAATTATGAGATAATAGATTAATATTTATTGTAAAATTTATTTAAGGGAAAAATAAATTAGACAAACATTTCTTGTTGACCTTTCAACACAGTGCAACCACAGCAGTGAATATAGCAATATTCAATAGACACCACGTCATACAAGGGTGCACATGTCCAATAATAGTGGGGAGCAGAGTACCCATTCTGGTATGTATGCTTCAGAATTAGAAATATTCACTGTGATTGTAGATATTTATTTCCTGAATTATACTTATATATTATCTTATTTAAATGGAAGAGAATGTAGCTCAAGAGGGTGAACTGTGAGAGGAACCAAGTGGACAAGAAATTAACGCACCAATTGTCACAGATACACAGACAGGTAAAGAGAAATATTGTAATGTTAATCAAAATAATGAATTAGTTATTTCAATTATATTTCAACATATCGATATGATCATTTTCGTTGTTGCAGTTCACGCCCCTGTATAGATGCCTCAACGCCCTTCTCAATGACATACCAGAAGTATGGTACATGAACGCATGGAAACACAAAAAATAGAATGACAGGGCGCAATAAATACAATGTCAAAGGATGATTATGATACCCCAATCCTCAATTTTTTTAATGTAAAAAAACATAAATCACAGAAAAAATAGATGTGTAAATTCATGACTTGTATTTAGATGCTTATTGATGTTGGTAGTATGAAACATTGTTTATATGAATTACAACATTAAGCTTCAATGTTTATGTTTTCATATGTTTTGATGAATATCCTAGTTATGCATGAATGTCTATATGTTTTCTATATAAACAAAATCATTTGTTGGGTATGGGGAATTGAGAGCGATGTGAGGGGGGGGAGGGGCCATATGAGCTTCCACCTTTAGATGGTTGTCCCTATTCAGTAGAGAATAACCTATTCTTGAAACAAAGAGAATATCATTAAGGTATGCGACCACTTAAGTTTTTTCTAGAGTATTTTACATTACTAAATGCATGTTTATTTGCTTATATATTATTTACTCATATAAAGAATTTGTCTTTTATGATTCATGCAAGTCTTAGTGATGGAAATACATATCGTGGAAAACTCTTATCAATTTGTATGGGATAATGGATCTGGCGAAAGGACAATCATAAGGTAAGGGTTTTGACGTGTTTTTAAAAGTAGGCTTTATACTAGTAAAAATTCACAATATTCTAGAAAGGATAGAATTGCATTTTTGGTAGACAAGCATCGATGTTTTTAACAAACTATGAATCATAGACTGTGGGAAAAAGCTTTTTTTGTACTCTTACATTGACCAATACAACTATAAAAAAAAAATTAGTACAAATTCTTAACCACACACACACACACATATATATGAACCCTAAGTAAACAAATGAGAGAAGCGAAAGGGAGAATATGTACTGATAGGAGTGAATGAAGATAATAATATGGATAATGGGGTGGAGAGTGCACTCTATACTAGTTGAATGATCCTTGCATCCAAAATGTATCATGGAATACTTTCAATCTCTCTCGTTTGATCATAAGGGTATCTATAGGGCCTTATGTTGGCAGAGATACTACATGGTGTAAGTTTAATGGCATGTTCAGAGATCTCATGAAAAAGGAAACCTTGTGGGAATTTCCTGAAACACCATGTCATGCTTATTGAAGTTATGTTTATCTCTAAAGGAACATTTACTACTTTAAGTTGGGCTTCTATTCAATGAATATTAACAATAAATCCATTAACATGTTTTGAGGAGCTTCTCCATTTTATGTGAGCTAGTCACTTGTGGGAATTTCCTGAAACACCATGTCATGCTTATTGAAGTTATGTTTATCTCTAAAGGAACATTTACTACTTTAAGTTGGGCTTCTATTCAATGAATATTAACAATAAATCCATTAACATGTTTTGAGGAGCTTCTCCATTTTATGTGAGCTAGTCACTTGAATGGGTAGAGGCTTTAGGCCATTAATTCCCCATGGTTCATGGACATTGTACCCAATGATTTAAGACATTGAACCCCCAAAACCACCCTTTCAATAACAATAGTGTAAATGGAAATTGATAATTTGTAATCTACTTAGTTTAATGTTGTGGCATTTTCCTCCTTTTACAATCACCACTTGAAAGTTTATAAATGGGTGTGTAACACAATTTAGTTTGTATACCATATTTTTGTTAATGAAGGTGTGGGTACTACCTAAGTCGATAAGGACTATGACATTTTGGTTGTTGATGTATCCTACAATTTTAACAGTTTAGGCATGTCGATATCTTCCAAGGAATTCATCAATATGGTGTAAAGTTTTGCTTCATTATTTAATGAGCACTCAAACTATTCTCACATATCCTATTGAGGTTCCTTGTCATCCTTGTCATTATTCTTGAGGTGAATATTATTTATTTGGAACATTTTTTCCACCAATACCATTTTTTATTACACCCAAAGAAAAATCCATTAGCTCATATCTCTTCCATTGCCTTTATCATGATTATGGTGTTCTTATGCATTTTTGTGTTATTTATAACATATCTATCATTACTTCAGGCCATGGATCCTATGAGAGACTTATGTTTATATACATTATTATATTGAATATAACAAGCTAACTTGATGGATTTGACCATAATAGTTGGGACGTATATTCTAATTTAAATGTTGGGTTACATCATTTAAGCCATGAAAGTAAAGGCCCTGTTAGCATCTAGATATGCATCTTTGTTTTTTAGGCACTAACTATTGCAAAAGTTGTAGATCCAAAGGTTTTTATTCTATAACATTGCATGAGAATTATGGGGTCCATTAAACCTTGATTTTTTCGAGGTTTATGTTCATTAAAAGTTTAAGATCTCTATTGTTCCTTACTTCTAAATTAAATGGATATTTATTGCACGATAAAGGCATCATCACATAATATTTTTGTTGAGAATGAAATGATAGTATGGGTATGCACTCTTAAAGTATTCATACTCCCGTCAAACCCATCTAGCATCCATGAGGATGATATTGAATATGGATGACCTAACCTATCGTCATCAATAATCCTAGCAAGTGTATGAGCTAGCTAATTGTTTGAGGTTTGTGCCTATTGGTTGGATGTCATTTGGTCATGTACGAGCTAGCTACTTGTCTAAGGTCTGTACCTATTGGTTGGTAGGAAGTCAGATGCATATAAGTTACAACTCTGAGTCCCTTTTATATTACTAAGGCCTGTTGTCATTCGTGAAGCCTAGCGTGCCAGCTATAGACCTACCATTGAAGGGAAAAATAACTTATTAAAATTCATATCTTATTTCTCCCTTTCATGTCATGAGTTTCTTATTGACTTGTTGGCTAGACAAACCAACAACAATCTTTTGAAGCTCAAAAGGGTCACAACTTGGAGCCTAAAAGGATCATCCAACAATCTCTTTCCATATGCCAAATCGTCAGTGCCAATCATATCAGATAAATATTTTTAGCTAAGATTTTTCTATCCAATAGATAGCCCATTGTCATAGTACACCATGCTCAATAAAAGACTCATAATATTTTTAGCTCATCCACTCTTTTGATTTCTTACTAGATTCACAAGATTTGAATTGCAAGTTTTGTTGAGATTATGTAATCAATTTTCCTTTTCAACTTATGAGCATAAAAACCCAAGTCTAAGAATGGATCAACGAATATGTTAGCCTATAAAACTATTCCCATGTCCAAAAATCATTCACAGACTTCTTCAAAGATAACTATGCTTTTTACCATGCATTTTAGAAGTGTTATTTATTGATAATCATATATTGTTTTCCCTTGAGAAAGCATGTACTACGTATTCATCCATGTTGCATGGGGTTGATCATGTAGAGACCTTCCAATTACCATAAGAACAAGTAGTAACCCTTTGTGTTCTACTATTGCCTATAATGGAATTGTTTCTAATTTGTAGCATTTGATTTAATGAAGGAACAAGTAACTCTTTGACTATGTTTTAATTTGATGTTTTTGTAATGGATTTATTATTAAATGAACAAAAGCATAAAATGGACATAACATTTGGCTCTCTCAAAAATGATAAGCCAAACTAGCTCTTTGTTGTAGTTGTGTATGCGCATCTTCATTGTCTTGAAAATTAGATCTATGTCATCCAATCTTGTCCCACAATGTCTCCAAAAGTCCCTTGAGCAAGGAGCACATGTTATTAACCTCTTTCTAATGGTGATAAAGTTCGAAAATAATTGAATATCTAATTAACTTAATTTATAGATTGTCTTTTTTTTTGGTTGAGTTTCAACAAGTAATGAAAATTGTCAAAAATAATGATAGTATTCATGTCCAAAAAATATTATGGCTCTACAACATCAGAGAACTAAATCGTAAGTGCCAGATGCCTTTGAATTAATTTGTAAGTGCCATATGACTTCTCACACTTTCCTAGGTTTATTGGCTTATCAATTCATGCTTCCCTAAGTCTATCTGGCTTCAAGGTTCCTTCACTTTGCATTGTTTATAGTACATTGTAACATGTGTTTTAGGAAAGACAAGCATTTATGACCTTACAATGACACATTGTATCCATCCATATTTGCAAGGAACATGACTCGAGAGACTTCTAATTGTGCTTCAACTTAAAAAATCATCCATTCACATGTGATTGTGTGTCACCAGATAGAAGTATCATGCTACTTCATCAAGCTTTCTTGAACTTGTTGCATATATGAAGATGGTTTTAATAACTTTCAATGGTTTGAACTTTAGATATAGGTGCATTGTACTTTTCATATTTATGCCCTTGTGTTAGAGAAATATTTGCCTCACCCTATGAAATCTTGCAGAGAGGGCCTTATTCCATTCCCCCATGCAGACTTATTTTCCCTGATTGATAAATCCAGAGACAAAAATAAATATTTTTCCACTTGTATGCACCTTGCAAGCTATACAGCAAGCATATACGCTGACTTCTCCACTACAGCCCGTGTACATCGGGATTTGTGCTAGAAAATCAAAATTAAATGTCGGATTTCCATGTCACGACAGGATATCTCTAATCCTTTGCCTTCCATATAATAGAAACGTTCCGACTCGGCCCTTCAGTTGCATTTTGAAGGCTCTAAAGAAGCCACTTCTGAGCTATGGAAAAGGAGAGAGAATTCAACTTTGAGAGCAAAGTTACTCTCAAGAAATTATTACTTCATTGTTGAGTCTAGATCCCTTTGTCCTTTAAGTTTGAACACAATGTTTATCCCCCAAGCTCTTCCCTTATTTATGGAGAACCTCTTTGTCTCCCTTATATGAGCTTGCCTTTGGTGAAGGAGTGAAGTGGTGGAGGCCCAATTGGAAGGAACTCAGTTTCTTGGTTTCGAACCGTTCCGACACAGAAGTCTGTAATGTTTTCACCTATGTTGATCATTTATTAATAGAAATACTCCTTTCCCGTCCAATTGATATCTTGCAAATATATGTATTATGATCCATGGGCATGTTTGTTTTGTATATTAATGGATTAGGCTATCTATTGTGCTAACCTTTTATATTATCACTATATGCTTACTTTGCTTGTTTGTTGAGAACTTGTTGTAGGTATAAAGCTTTGGGTTGAAGTGCCCAACGGTGGACATCATCAAACGTTTGGACGAGGTAGGCCTCTTTCTTGCCTCTCTTGCACATTAGTTTATATAGAATATGTTGGAATTGAGTCGATTTTTGCAGTCATACCTGTCTATTGTGGTTTACCCTAGCCATAGAGAGATTTTCCTCATAACAGAATTGGCGACTCCACTAGGGAAGAATTTTCTTTCTTAAGGTTTGAAGTACTTTTATCCTTAGATTGCTCTCGTTTCTATTGTGGTTCTTTTCATTTCATTACTTGACAGATCATGTTCACTCTGGGTCTAAGTTTTCATCCTTTCTCCCTTGCCTGACCTTGTTTCAAAGCATATACGCACCCTTTTTGCTTGACAGTCGCGTACACACGTGGGGTGTCTCACTGCAAGCTGTGTATATACACATTGTTTACCCAAACAGTCGCGTACACCTTTTTTCCTTTCCTTTTTGCTTGTTCTGGTGTTTGTTGGGTGGGATTTGATGCTTTCTAAGCCTTCTTAGGTCTCTGTAGTGCCTGTTGACTGCCTGTGGGATGACAGGAAACCCTTTTTTGGTTGAATTTTTGGGCAAAGTTTTTCTCTTCATCTTTTCATTTTTATTGTCCTTATACATTGGGCCGGGTTTTTCATTGCTTGATATCCTGCTTGAGCTATCTCTCTTTTATACACAGTAGGTCTATATATCAAGTTAATTTTCAGTCCATGCATTTTTAGTTTTTATATATTGAAAATACAAAAAAATAGGCATTTTGCATTGCTTGGCATTTTTTGTCTTTTGATTTTTTGTCATTAGCTTAGTGCATATAATGAAATATTGCATCTTTACTTTTGAATCGCAGATTTGAATTTAAAAATTGCATCGTTTTTAGGAGCATATCATTCATCAAAAGCTAAAGTTAGGACTTTGCATTACTTTCATATTTATTTTTCTTGCAGAGTCATAACACCGTTTGGTTTCATCACCATATACCTTTTTGAGTAATCACGACCATAAAATCAATGCTATAATTTAAAATTTATTAGTAACAATTTTATTTTCTAGGGTGCACAAACTAGCCTAGGATTTAGTGCCTTGGCATAGGATTTTCTGACTAAACTTCTCCAAGGCAATTAAATCAACACATGTATCTGAGTCAGGGAGTGGAGAAATCCATTGTATAGTTGGTAATATCAGGAGGCTCCGCTCACATCGGAGTTAATCACGAGGTCGTGCGAAGTTGGTTCAAGGGATATCCCCCGAATACTCGCCTAGCGTTAGAGATGTTTATGTGGATTTATTCATATTTGTGGATATTTCTAGTGCTCATACCTCCATGAGAGGCGGTGCTTTCAAGGTTTCGAGCTTTTCTACCCTGTCCATATGATGATCCAGACTTACGACTGCTCACATGTGCATTGGTTATACAATGGTTTATTAGTTGTTTGACTTGGGTATCTCATAGGTTACTTGCAGGGGTTATTCTGCGGGTACCCTGGGTCAGATAGGGGTCGGACAACAGACAACCTTTATGGAGGATTACCTCTCCAGGGGGATCTGACCGACTGGTTGTTAAGCCCATGAGGGCCCCTATAACTAATTATGTTATCTCCGATCTTTAGCAGGGAGTCTCAAGTTCCTCTCGGACGAGACATGCCTTCTTTAGGGAGGGAAGCCACTCAGCCACTTTAGCCTGTTTGCATGCATATTGGTCGTTTGACTTTTGGTGTGCTCTTTGCTTACTATTTGACCTTAAGAGTTGTTACTGAGTTCTTTTTATCATGGATAATGGATCCCCTTTGGCTCCTTCCTTTTCCGCTACCTACCCCATGATGCCTACTCAGTTCATGGGAGTGAATCCTCCTGTTTCTTATAATGATGTGCAGAACTATGATACTCAGTGCATGCCTTGGGCCTCTAGTTAGTTTTCTGTTAATATGCCTTCACCTGTACAATCCTCTCCCTGGTCCACTTATATGAATCCTAGTAGTGGATCTGGGGGCACCATGGCCCCGATGCCTACGTCCTCGTTTGATATGAGCCATGTCCCTCAACCTGCTTTCACGACGAGAAGTTGGAACCTCCCCTCTTATGGATCTAATCCTAGTTATGCTCTTTCAGGAGCCAATACTTAGATGGGTGTTTATTCTACTTATTACACTCCATCCATGTATCCTCCATCTTCCATGACAGTTCCTTTGAATGATTTCTTCATGGCAAGTCTGCATATATCCCCAAGTGTCTCTCATGGGGAGAATTAATTTTACGGTCCGGGCTATCCTCTTTATGGAACCCCTTCACAAGGGGGAAACATATATCATTACTTGAATATTCCTTATCATACTTCTATATCTTCACAGAATTCAGTAATGATGCTTGTTCAAACCTCTCTGAATCAATTAAATGGAGGATACTACCTTCCTAGATAGGGACAGGGGGTAAACCAGGACCCCTCCTATCCTGTTATGTTTCAAATTCAATCTTCCCTTGGACCTTGGCATCAAATGAAACAAACTTTCACTAGACTAGTCATTTTTATTCATACTGGTGCTCCATCGCCAACCTCTGTCAGTTATGTTAGAGATGGGTCAACTACTTCTGCAAGTCTTGTTGATAATTCACACCTGACCACTGCTAGTCAAGCTGGGGTCACCACTCTTATCACCACGAGTCCTATCACTCCCACGTCTCCAACCTCTGTACGCCATGTAGGATATGACTCACCTACCTCTGCCTATCACATTGAGAGTATTTCACTGGACTTTGTGAATGATGTTGGAGACATTGAGAAACCTAAACGTCTCAGATGTAAGCCTAAGTTCCTTTGCAGGACTTTAGAAGGAAATCACCTTACTTGTCTGTGTCCAGTTACTGTTGGGATACCAGAAGCATGGGGTAAGGTAGCTAGAGAGGTAGTGGGGATACCCAGAGAGCCCATAGTGATAATAGTGGAGGTCATTCAATGTAAGGTGGACTAGGTCCATTATATTATTAAATAAGGCCCACTATGGTAGTTAGATATAATAAATGGGTAATTAGATATAATA
>JZKD02S1999897.1:916596-933509 GCA_000966675.3 Picea glauca
AGGTAGTTGCTAAGCAATTGTGTCCTTCACTCCAAGACGATCACATAAAAGGTGGAGCTTCTGCTTAGTAAATGTCTTGGTGAAGATGTCTACATTCTATTTGGTGGATGGAAAATACTACAAATCAATGATCTTTTCATGTACCAGGTCTCTGATGTAATGCATATGGATCTCAATGTGTTTGGTCTATTGTTGTTGCACTGGGTCTCTAAAAAACTTGAGAGTACTCTGATTGTCACACCAAATGAAAGTCGGACGGTGGAACTGGATGTTAAGCTTAGTGAGGAAGTTTTGAAGCCAAAGCTCATGAATAGTGATGTTGACCACTCCTCTGTACTTGGCCTCTGCTGATGGTAGAGAAATAGTTAGCTTCTTTTTTCTCAACCAACAGATGGGACCAGAACCTAAACTAAGCACATACCCAGATGTGGACTTGCGATTTGTACTATTGCTAGCCCAATTAGAATCGGTAAAGGCCATGAGATCTGTTATAGCCTTAATGTACACCCTATAGGCCAGAGAGGAATACATAAGAGAATAGAAGCCATAGTACATATTTTTCCTAAGGTTTAACCCATTTTTGGAGATCCTCACTGGACACCTAGTAGACAAAAGGCAAGGGCCCTCATTGGTCATTAGTGTCTCAATAAGAGAGGCTATGTAAACCTTCTATATTCGAGGAGTTACGAGGTGATAGGTGATGGATGAGTTGTATATTTATGTCAAGGCCTAGAAACTCACATCTTTCGAGTCTCTAATGGTCTCTAGAAGATCTAGAAGCTCTTCCAAACCTCCTACAAAGAGCTAGGAACTCAGTTCATGAATTGGACACCTTTTCTAGCGCAAAACTGGGTGCAATTTGGATTGTTTATAATTGTGCCAGATTTAGCGCCGGATTTAGCATCGGGAAAATAGCGCCAGGTTTAGCATCAGGAATAGCGTCAGAAATGACACGAGGATTAGCGCCAGGTTTAGCATCAGGAATAGCACCAGGTGTTGCTTCCAGTTTTTCTTCTGACATGCCTTCCAATTTGGCTTTTGGTTTGGTTTCTAGTTTTATGTCCATTTTTTCTTCTGATATGGCTTCCAATTTTGCTTCCAGTTTGGATTCCAGTTTTTCTTCTACTTTTGCTTCCCGTTTTTCTTCCAGTTTTGCTTCTAGTTTGGCTTCTAGTTTTTCTTCTGGTGTGGCTTCCAATTTTGTTTCCAATTTGGCTTCCATTATTGCTTCCTTTTTTTATTCCAAAAATGCTTCTTGTTTTTCTTATAGTTATTAATTTAATATGTTTTATTTCAATTTAATTAGTTAAATGTATCGTGTCTCTTAAATAACTTATATGATTATACATTAAGTCATATAAATGCATTTGAAATATTTTATAGCATAACATTTATAAAGAATTTTTAGGGAAACAAACATCCATATAAATTAACAAAATCATTATACTTATTAAATCTCCATCAAAATAGAATCTACAACATCTAGTATATATAAAATAACAAGATAATTATTATAACATGATCATCATCTATAATTAAAACAAGTGAGTCAAATATCTACAATTTAAGTGAATTTGGCAACATCCATCTTGAGCATTAAATCAAAACCATCATACGTAATAAATATACATCCAAAAATCATCAACCACTTTCAATATATAAAAGTTGACGAGTCAATACGGATAAGATCATCATCATATATAACTAAATCAAGTGAAATTCAAATATGCCAGTAGATCAATAACATGTGAAAATGATACATGTCCAACAATCGACATAAGTCAAAATGATATATCATGTGCAAATGATATAAATAAAAATGATAAATTATGTAAGACAAAATGATACAAGTCAATATGATACATCATGTCCAAATGATATAAGTCAAAATGATAAAACTCAATAATATGGTATCGGAGGCCGTGAAAATGATACATATGATAGTAACCATGAAAAGAGGCATTATAACAATATATCAAAAATGATCCATGATGCAGTCTATATGATCAAGAATGTCACTGGATTCTACCAACAATTGCCTCATCATCATCATCACCATCGTGATCACGATCATCATGATCATCATGATTCATCATTGTCATCTTCATCGGCATCGACCTCATTATCATCTGTATCTGTGTCATCATGAGCATCATCTGCCATCTCAACATCGGACCCAATGTCATCTATATCTATTTGATGAGGAAGATCCAGATCTTCTGGAAGATCCTTGTTCTACAAAAAAAAAACATTTAGAATGAAAAGTTATTATTTATTTCATGCAATAATTAATTTCTCTGTTATATATCTAATATTACAACATATGAAATGAAACCATAATCATATTACATCATATCAAAGTGCACATACGATAATAAAATTTCAAATAAGTTACAACTAAGATGTCATTCCCATGATGTAAAACATTTAACAATTCTAATAAACGTTACTAAATATCATAAAAAAAATTGTTATACAATTTAACTATCAATTGTAATTTCTATTACATAATCTTAAGTACAAACCCTCTCCATTTTTTGCTATATATGATTATGTTTGCCTCGAAGATATTTTGAGAGTTAACTATTTTATATGTCTTCTTCTCTTATATTTCATAAATAAATAGGTATTCATTAGGTCTAGGAACACTTCCACACAGAAGTATGTCCTAACCATCACTTTTCCCATGCGTTTTGGCCACTTTTGAAGACTGCCTCTATTTAGACTCATGCAAAATGTGGCATACCGCTGGTTATAGTGGCTAAAAGGGCGTCATGACTCTGGTTTCTAGTGTCTAACCAACATCACCCCCCAATTTTTGGTTTTTTAGGAGTTTTTCTTGGTTTTTCTTGATCAGATCTATATATATGGGGCATCCTTGATCCCTAAAGTCCTTAGGAACACATAATACTCCTAAATCAATTGTATGTACCTTTCATTTGGTTTTTCATGAAAATAATTGTTTGAAATAGAGCTTGGTTGTATTATTTGTCAGTAGCGTCTCAAATTCTAAAGAAATATCATTTTCACGCCTTGTCATGCCTTGTCTTGCCTTGCTATGCCATGCCATTCCTTGTCTTTCCTTGCCATTATTTTTCATGTGTTTTCATGCCTTTCCATGTGTTAGGGTCCTAACCCACACATAGGTAGAACAATATATTCGGATGTAATAAAGGTCAATATTAATAAGGACTTGCAATAAAATAGAATAAGTCGAATGTAAGAAGACCTAATAGAAGCTTTCGCTTCTAGAAGGATCTTCCTCTATATGCTTATTTTGATAGACATATTTAGTATCTATAGGAGTCGAGGGTATGAGAACCCTAGCTTGGATATTATTGTAATAGAGCTTTGCTTGACTGGAGGTTGCCCCCTCGAAGAGGCCCGTGAACATTGCTCTCAGAATCAAAGTGCTATTTCTATGTTATTCTTATATCATTTCCATGTTATTGTGGCGGTTGTTTTGGTTATATTGTTTTTATTCTGCCATTTCTAGCATTTTATTTATGTTCTTCATACTTTTTATATTTGGTATATTACAAGTGGTATCAAAGCACTTTCCTTGGCAGAAATTGTGGGTAATTTTTTTTTTTCAGGGTAGAGACATATTCCGACGTCTTTAAGCCACAAATATTTGTCATTTCGTGCATAAACCCATGGTTGAGGGATTCATACACGCAGGAAATACAAGTGGCACTTAAGCGCACATCTATTGGCCACCCTTGTAACCCCTGTTGGTACCCCTTCGAGTGGTAGTGCATTAGACAACACCTATGTACGGATCGACCTAGATTACCTAAATCCCTCTTTAGATAAACTGATTGGCCGCCTGACTGCTATAGTACCACCAATAACAACACTCGGGAAGATACTCTCTAGTACCTAGGTAGTCGGGTAGTATGGCTAAAGGTACGGTCTAGCCTCCTTATTTAGTGCCCTGATATATTGGGTTGGGTACTATTGTTGGACCATGCACATATATTAGAGAGCTATAGCACAGGGAAAACCCTTGTCTGTAGAACCCTTGAATACCTAACCCTTGGGGACAGAAACATAAACAAATTAAAACAGACAAGATCTATTTCTGCGCAACTGTGTTCGGGTTGCCAAATCACTACACATTTCTTCCTAGTTAAGCATTTGGGCATTTCATCACTACAGTATTCTTCAGATCGGAGTATAACTCCACAGGTGTAAAAAAAAAAAACAAGTTTGGAAATTTTTGCACCATTATTTGAGACCTATTCCATTGGATTCATCTCTTCGCCCTTATCACATTCATACATATCATTTTTCAGCAAAATTTTTGACCCACCCGCCCCATTTTGGTTCCCTCATCTTCATGGCCCATACTCGTAGCCAAGACTTGGAAGCTCACTTCAATACCTTGCAATCTAATTTCACCGAGACCCAACAAGAAGTGAAACAACTCAGTGCTAATGTTGCCTCCATCAATACAACCATGTAGTCCTTAATGGAGGCAATCAAACAAGACCTGACTACCTAGCTTGAATCTGTCGTTTCGATGCTCTGCACCAAGATGCATATCCCTATAGATAACCCTTTATATGACCCACCTTCACAGACTGAAGCTGAAAATTCCCCTCATTCCCATAACTTTCAGCACCATCACTTTCCACGTGACCTACGCCTCCTACGGGTGGATGTGACCAAATTTGATGGCTCGGATCCCACTGGTTGGGTAACCCAAATGGAACATTATTTCTCTTTATAAGGCATTATAGATGACTTGGCCAAACTCCAATATGGTGTTCTCCATCTAGATCAATAACGTTGGAAATGGTGGCAATGGAGAAAAACTTCTCGTCAAGGGTATATTGCTTGGACACACTTTGTGGTAGAGATTTATGAATTCTTTGACACTAACACCAATCATTTGGGTCGTTTTAAAAATTTGAAACAATCAGGCACAGTGGAAGACTTTATAGCTTCCTTTGAGCATCTGGCTTTTCGAACAGAGGGCATGTCTAATGCTTTTTTTCGAGAGTGTTTTATCAGTGGCCTCAAGGATGAGATTCAGGCCCATGTCCTCATGGCTCGTCCTCAAATTTGGGTGGAGGCTACTAAAAGAGATAAAGAAGCACAACAAGTTGTATCTTCTCAAAACCATAAACCCTCCTTTATCCCTCACACTAAACTATTAAATCCCACTACTCCCTCCACTCCACTAAAGATCCAAAATTTGATCAGGGCTGAAATGGATGAACTCCAACTCAAAGGCCTTTGTTATAATTGTGATGAAAAATATTTCTCGGGCCACAAGTGTAAGGAAAAAAATATTTTTATGGCCATCTCAGAGGATATTTCAGAAGAAGATGTTGAAACTCCCCTTGTGTCTGAGTCACCTGAAACCACTGACATAACCCCTCCCTCAGACCCTCCCAAAGTAGAACCAGTCATTTCCCTCAATGCTCTCAATGGCTTCTATGATCCCCAAACCCTCAATCTAATTGGTTATATCAAGCATATGAAGGTCATCATTCTAGTTGATAGTGGAAGCACCCATAATTTTATTCATCGCCGCATTGCCCAAGAAACTCATTGCTACATCCATGTTGTCAATAATTTCTAAATAATGATTGCCAATGGTGGCTCCATGAAATGTGGAGGGTGTTGTGAAAATGTGCGTCTCCAAATTGGTGACTACCACATATATCTCATATGTTTTCTATCGACATGGGCAGTTGTGACATTGTGTTGGGTGCAGACTGGCTAAGGAATTTGGGTCCCATTCTCATGGATTTTAAGGAATTAACCATGCAATTCGAACAGGAGGGCCACCAATATAAGTTCCAAGGAATCACTGTCGATTCACCTGAGATCATTAGTTCCCATCGCATGGAAAAGATGCTCAAAAAAGGTCATTCTGGTGTTATTTCCCAACTCCATGCCATACAAGCAACAAATACACCCTCGGTGTTGCAAGACCTCCAATCCATCATTTCTAAACATTAAGTGGTCTTTTCCACTCCCCAGGGACTCCCTCCTTCCCATGGTTTTCATGATCATTCCATTCCCCTTGTACCAGGAAGCCTTCCTCCCAATATCCATCTGTATCATCACCCCTTTTCCCAAAAAAATGAAATTGATAAAATGGTCTAGGAACTCCTTAAAGCAAGCATTATCCTCCCTAGTATGAGCCCCTACTCTTGCCCCATGGTCATGGTCCTAAAGAAACAAGGTTCTTGGTGAAGGTGTTCTTACTTTCGTGCCCTCAAAAAACTTACCATTAAAGACAAATTTCCCATTTCGGTCATTGATGATCTCTTGGATGAATTGAGTGGTGCCCAGTTCTTTACTAAACTTGATCTTCATTCTGGCTACCACCAGATACGTATGAAAGAGGCAGACATTCCCAAGACTGCCTTTAGAAATCATGAGGGCCACTATGATTTTTTGGTCATGCCCTTTGGCTTGTGTAATGCCCCCTCCACCTTCCAAAGCCTCATGAATCATGTCTTCCGTCCTTTTCTCCATCATTTTGTCTTAGTTTTCTTTGATGATATCCTCATCTATAGAAAAACCTGGACATACCATCTTGCTCATGTGGATCGAGTTCTCCATCTACTCTCTCAGCACCAACTTTTCCTGAAACAATCTAAATGTTCTTTTGGCACCTTAGAAGTCGAGTACTTGGGTCATATGATTGGCAAGGATGACGTTAGGGTGGATCCTAAAAATATTGAAGCTATGCAAGACTAGCCTCACCCAAAGACTCTCAGAATCTTGCATGGATTTCTGGGCTTAATAGGTTATTATCGCAAGTTTGTTAAGAATTATGGAAAGATTGTAGCACCTCTCACTACACTCCTAAAAAGGAACTGTTTCACTTGGACTCCAACAGCTGCTCAAGCTTTTCAAACCTTGAATATGGCCATGTGCACCATGCCAGTCCTATCCCTTCCTGATTTCAGAAAGACCTTTGTCTTGGAATGTGATGCCTTAGGGAAAGGAATTGGTGTTTTCCCTATGCAAGAGGGTCAGCCTTTGGCCTTTACCAGCAAGCAATTATCTAAAATAAATATGGGAAAATAAATCTATGAAAAGGAAATGTTGTCCATTCTGCATGTCGTTGATCTGTAGCACCCTTATCTATTGGGGAAATGCTTCCAAATTAAGACAGACCATCAAAGCCTCAAGTATTTTCTGGAACAACGCATTTCCTCCCCAGAGTAATAAAAATGGGTGACTAAGCTCTTTGGATATGATTATGAGATCATTTACAAAAAAGGAAAAGACAATGTGGTTGTGGATGCACTTTCTCAAAAATATGAAGATGAAGGATCCCTTTTTTCTCTTTCCTTCATTGTACTAGAGTGGCTCCAAGCCGTTCACCAGGAATGGCTAAAAGATCCCAAAAGTTTGCATCTGATCCAACAATTGCAGTCCAATGCTCTAGCTTCCCTAAGGTACTCTTGGCTCCATGATGAGATTTGATACAAAGGTCATTTGTATTTAAGTAAACAATCAAAACTTGAATCCACGATACGTTCTGAGCTTCATGCTACACCCACAGTGGGGCACTCTGGGTTCCCCAAAACCTATGACAGGGTCAAACACTCTTTTTTCTTGGATGGTATGAAACAATACATTCATAATTTTGTCGTTGAATGTGATGTGTGTCAACACAACAAGGGAGAAACACTAAAATATCTGGGCACACTACAACCACTTTCGATTCCACCTGCTATTTGGAGGGATATCTCTATGGATTTTATTACAGGCTTAGCCAAATCGGGAAATAAATTTGTCATCATGGTGGTTGTTGATCGCCTTTCCAATTATGCTCATTTCTACACTCTTCAACACCCATTTATAGCATCCACAATGGCTCAACATTTCATGGATCAGGTCTTAAATCTTCATGGCATGTCGCATTCTATTGTTTATGATCGCGACCCAACTTTCACCAACAATTTTTGGCAAGAAATGTTCAAGCTACAAGAAACCCAATTGCATCTCAGCACAACTTATCATCCCCAGAATGACGGTCAAACGGAATTTGTCAACAAGTGTTTGGAAACATATTTAAGGTGTTTTTCCTCGAAAAATAAAAATCAGTGGGCTCAATGGTTACCCCTACCTGAATGGTGGTACAACACTTCATACCATACAGCTACACACATGACTCCTTTTGAAGTGGTATATGGACAAAAACCACCTTCAGTTCTCTCATACTTACCTGGTGTCTCGAAGGTCCAGGTGGTTGACCAAACGCTTACAGTTTGAGAGGTTATTCTTTGTACCCTCAAAGAGAATTTGGTCATGGCACAGAATCGCATGAAGCAACAAGCAGATCAAGGTTGCTCTAAACGTCAATTTGCAGAAGGGGATCAAGTGTTTCTTCGACTGCAACCTTACAAGAAAATTTTCCTCAAGGCCAAGCATTGTCAGAAGCTAGTGCCCAAATTTTATGGTCCTTATACTGTTCTCAAGCGTGTGGGACAGGTGGCCTATCAGTTAGTTTTTCCCAGTCATTCGAAGCTACATCATGTTTTTCATGTTTCATGCTTAAAGAAGGTGATTAGAACTAAGTGCCAAATTCAAACCAACCTTCCCAAGTTAGTTGAAGAAGGATCCATTTGGCTACAGCCACAAGCAGTTTTGGACCAGCATGAGCATCGCCTGCATCAGAGGACCATCAAGGAAGTGTTAGTCTAGTGGAAAGATACAACTCCAGCATATGCCACTTGGGAACCAACTACCATTCTGTAGAAATTTCCACATCTTAAGCCTTGAGGACAAGGTTGTTTTTAAGGGGGAGGACATGTTAGGTTCCTAACCCGCACATAGGTAGAAAAATATATTCAGATGCAATAAAGGTCAATATTAATAAGGACTTGCAATAAAATAGAATAAGTCGGATGTAAGAAGACCTAATAGAAGCTTCTTCTTCTAGAAGGATCTTCCTCTAGATGCTTCTTTTGATAGACATATTTAGTATAAATAGGAGTCGAGGGTATGAGAACCCTATCTTGGATATTATTGTAATAGAGTTCTGCTCGACTGGAGGTTGGCCCCTCGAAGAGGCCTGTGAACATTGCTCTCAGAATCAAAGTGTTATTTCTGTGTTATTCTTATATCATTTCCATGTTATTGTGGTGATTGTTCTGGTTATATTGTTGTTATTCTGCCATTTCTATCATTTTATTTATGTTCTGCATACTTTTTATATTTTGTATATTACACCATGCCTTTCCTTGCATTGTCTTGCCTTGTGATTGCTTGCATTTCCTTTCCATGCCTTGTCTTTCATTGTCATTCCATGCCATGCCTTGTCTTCCCTTGCCATGCTTTGTCATGAATTTTCATTCCTTGCCATGCCTTGCCTTGCATTTCCTTCCCTTGCCATGCCTTGCCTTGCCTTGACATGCATTGCCATGTCTTGTCATTTATTGACATGCCTTGTCATGCCTTGCCTTGTATTTCCTTGTGTTTCCATGCCATGTCATGCCTTGCCTTTCTTTGTCATTCCATGTCATTATTTTCATTTCCTTTCCTTGACATGCCTTGCCTTGCCTTGCCTTGCCTTCCCTTCCCTTGTATTACCTTGCCTTTCCATGACATGATGTGCCTTTCCATGCCATGCCATGCCATGCCTTTCCTTTCCATGCCATGTCTTGCCTTTCCTTCCCATGCCTTTCCTCAACATTCCATTCCTTCCCTTGACATGCCATGTGATGCCTTGCCTTGACATTCCATGCCTTGCATTGACATGCCTTTCCTTGACATGCCATGCCTTGCATTGACATGCCTTTCCTTGACATGTCATAACTTTTCATGTCTTGCCATGCATTGCCTTACCTTGAAATTCCATGCCTTGCCTTGAAATACCATGTCTTGTCTTTCCTTTCCATGCTTTGCCATGCATTGTCATGGATTACCATTACTTTCCTTGCAATTTCTTGACTTGTCATGCATTCCCTTTCCTTACCTTTCCATGCATTGCCTTGACATGCCATGCCTTTCCTTGACATGTCATGTCTTGCCTTGCCTTGACATGCCTTACATGCCATGTCTTACATTGGCATGCCTTGCCTTGACATGACATGCCTTGTCATGCCTTTCCATGCATTGTCTTACCTTGGCATGCCATGCCTTTCCTTGACATGCCATGCCTTGTCTTTCCTTGCCATGATTTTCCATGCATTTTCGTGCCTTGTCATGCCTTTCCTTCCGATTCCTTTCCTTTCCATGCATTCCCTTGCCTTTCCTTGTCATGTCTTTCCTTGGCATGCCATGCATTGCCTTGACATGCCATGACATTCCATGCATTTCCTTTCCTTGACATGCCATGCCTTGCATTGACATGCCATGCCTTGTCTTGCCTTACCATGATTTGTCATGCATTGCCGTGTCTTACCATGACTTTCCTTGCAATGGATAGCCTTTCCATGCATTCCCTTGCCTTGACTTTCCATGCCTTTCCTTACATTCCATGCCATGCCTTTGCCTTGACATTCCTTGCCTTGCCTTGCCATGCTTTGCCTTGACATGCCTTTCCTTGCCTTGACATGCCATGCCTTTCCTTGACATGCCTTGCCTTGAATTGACATGTCATGCCTTTCCTTGACATGTCTTGCCTTGCCTTTACATGCCATGCCTTGCCTTGATTTGACATTCCATGCCTTGCCTTGACATGTCATGCCTTGCCATGACTTTCCTTGACAATCCATTCCTTGCCTTGACATGTCTTTCCTTGCCTTGACATGACATGCCTTGCCTTGCCTTGACATGCCATGCCTTGCCTTGACATGCCATGCCTTTCCATGCATTTCCTTGCCTTGGAATGTCAAGGTAAGGAAATACATGGAAAGCGTGAATGGGTAGACCTAATCCAATTAATGAGATTCCTCTAAAACCACAAGTGTCCTTGGAAGCATTTGAAAAATGGGGCCTAGACTTTGTTGGACCAATTCAACTTGCTTCTAATCAACAACATTGTATCTTGGTTTTCACTGTTTATCTTTTGAAAGTGGGTGGAGGTCAAAGAACTACAAAATGCAAAAGAAGAAAATATAGCTAAGTTTTTATATGGAAATGTCTTCAATAGATTCAGTTCCCCATGAGAGATAGTGATATATGATGTTTCCCAATTAACTTAATATCTGATTCAAAGTCCAACTCATTCACATAAAATTCATCAGAGGAATACTATCTCCTACCATCCACAAGATGATGGAACATTTGTCACAAATAGTGTGCTTGAGAACATCTTAACCAAGAAAGTTCATATTCATAGAAAATATTGGGCTAATAAACTCATAGAAGTGGTTTGGGCCTACAACACAACTTGGAAAACAACTATTAGCTTTACACCTTATTGTTGATGTTTGGAAAACATCAAGAAGACATTCTCTTAGATTAATAATTAATAATATAATTATTGATTATTAAATAATATAAATAAGAAATAAATGATAATAATAAATAGTTATTGAAACAAAAAAATCAACATGCTATCAGAGCGGGACTAGGCTCATGGGAGGGCCTAGAGAAAATTCTATATTTCCTAGTGGGTAATGTAAAACCCTCAATGTCAGATACAAATATTAGACTGTAGAGATTAATCTGCTATTACACATCTATTAAACAATTTTAAGCCGTTAGTACGTATAAATTCCACTAAAAGGATTAAAGATATAAGAATATCTTTCCCATGGCCATTGTAAGACCATGAGTGCCATTTTTAGCACATGTATGGTATTGAAAGATATTGATAGACAAAAATATTACACTAAAAGAAGATACAAATGGATATGAAGTTGTGATGGTGAAACATGTGGTTGAAGAGGTGGCTAAACACTGTACGACAAGCCACCATAGCTAGTCTTAAACTTAATGCTACTACTCCACCATGGTGCATTAAATGCCTATTTTCCTGTGGTTCAGTCAAAATCCATATTGTGATTTATGAGTGCCTATCATGAACATCTAATAGAAAGAGAACTCCGCTAGTTCAGTTGGATCGATCGAATTTTACTAGTTCCATTGGCTCAATGACACACAAACTATATTTGTAATTTCTGACTGGCTATCGAGAGCATCCAATTGAAGGTGAACTTCATTTATAGTTACCCTGGGTCGATCAAACGCAAACCATATTTGTAATTTTTGAGTGCCTATGGTGAGCATATAATTGAAGGAAAATGCTATTTGTAGTTCCCCTAGTTCAATTGAACGCAAATTATATTTGAAATTTCTAAATTCCTATTGTCCTGGGAGAGATAGATCTGAGATTTGGAGAAACTTGTCTCTATATGGTTGAAGCCCATGTTCAAGAGATGCAATTAGTGAGTTTTACTCCCCAAGAAGTGTGTAGGGTTTCCAATGGTTGTTTACTGCACATACACACTCATCGCGAGATAGCAACACAAGAGGACAAGAAAAGCATACAGTCCATGGTAACGACGAGGAAGGGTTGACTTCACTACATTCTGCTATGAGTAGTGGGCATGCTAATTTTGTGGAAGCATTACTACAGGCGGATGCAGATGTTTACGTGGTAAACTATGGTGAGCACACAAATTTTCACTTGAGCAAAGGGTGGGTTAAGATTTCCCAATTTTTAATCTCCAATGGTGCCAACGTCAAGCTAAAGGATGAGTTTGGTTACACTCCATTGCATTAGAAAGCAAGGGAAGGGAACCCATAAATATGTGAGTTGTTGAAAAGAGATGTTTGAGGCAACAATGTGAGACATTCTTTCCAAAGGGTACTATGTGGACTAGTATGGGGGAATGTGGACTTCATACTGGCGTGCCTCAAACAGTCAGATGAAGGAACAAACACATTGGTTTCAAGAGGAAACCTCGATATGTCTTGGGGGACATTGACTCCATGAGGAAACCTCAATGTGTCCTAGAGAAGACATTGGTTCCATGAGGGAACCTAGATATGTCTTAGACATGTGTTCCATGAGGGAACCATGACATGTCTAGTATGAAAATAGTTCATGAGTGAAGCATGAGGTTGGACACTTCAGGATATTTGGGTGTCTAGTATACATTCATGTTCCCAAGGAGAAAATGACCAAGCTAGACCCTTCAGGCATAAATGGTACATTTGTGGGGTACAATGAGTCTTTGAAGGCATACCGGATATACATCCTTGGTTAGAGACATATTGAGGTGAGAATATATGTTACATTTGAGGAGGAGGTAGCCTTCATGAGATCTAGATGATCTCACATGGAGATTGATAGTGAGAGATAGGGAGATATGGTGCCTTCTCCCCCTCACCCTCCAACAGTTCATAGGGATATAATTGAGCCTATTGATACAATTGATCTCGTTGATCCTGTATCTCTAATTAATGTTCCCAGAGATATTGCAGTAGGTCAGGAGAGACCTGCATGGGATCGTCAGACTTTGCAAGAGGCAAAAGAACATGCAAATCTTCAAGGTACCTTCCGAGACAACAAGAGACCTCAGAGATATTTGTTCTATGTCATAGATATGAGACACAATCATTGATTTTGAGCCTTCCTGTTATGAGGAGTAATTCAGGAGCATCTCTCCAACTCAACAGTGTGTCAGCAACCAGTGCAACAACGCACATGGAGGGAGTGGATCCCAAGAGAGAGAAGAGCCAACCTTATCGATTTTGAGTTTAAATCTCAAATTTAAGTGTAATTAGTTTTTGTAAGGCTCGAGGAGAGATAAGTTATTGTAATATGTAAGGTTGGGTGTAAAGTCACCTTTAATGGGTTGTAGTTGTACAGGTCCCGAGCATCGCCTTAGATTTAAAAGTGTAAATGAATATTTATTATAATAAATACTTAGTGGTAGGATGCTTAAATGCGATAGGAAAGCACTAAGATGTATGGAGAGAAGGATCGAGAATCCCCTTGTGTATAAATGTATGTAATATTTGCCCAAAGGAGGCTGCTGAAGAGAGTTGTTAGTCAATTGTTGAAGGAGGACATAGTTAGTTAGTAGTTGTTGAAGGGAAGAACTGAGACTTTGTTGCAGTCCAGTCTTGTACATATTGTAAAGACCATTTAGATTTAATACAAAATGATATTTCCCTACATATTATTCTCTGTGTGTGTATTCTGTGAATGAATATGTTTTTTTCTGAATGTTTTCTGTGCATATGTATGAATGTCATGGATGTATGAATGTTCCCTTTGCAGGAATAGATAGACTTCCCTATTTGTGTCAGTTTCTGAGTTTTATGGGCTCTCAAGGCTAGTGCAAGGAGTGCACACTAGAGTTTTTGAAAAACTCTATGAAGACAGCACAAGGAGTGTGCAAGAAATCATTTAGGAGTTTAGGAGGAGCATTCCAGGTGGGCACACTAGAACAAGTCACAAGCTCAGAAGGAATAGTGCAAAGAGTGCACATAGTGAGTGCAAGGAGTGTGCCTACATTAAAAGAAGTGTAAAAGCTCAAGGAAAGGCTATACAAAGAGTACACATCAGAGTTATTGAAGACTCTGAGGAGCTAGTGCATGGAGTGTGCAATAACTCATTCAGGAGTTCTGTGAGAAGGTTTCTAAGTGGTCACACCAAAAGGTTAGTCTCAGGAAGAGCAGTGCAAGTTTGCGTAGAGAAAGCGCAAGGAGTGTGCATGTGAGCTTGTAAAGTCCCGGACTTAGGAGAATAAGTGCAAGGAGTGCACAGAGACAAGACTTTGTTAATTTTTGGTCAAACATTAAGAAGGAAAGCACAAGAACTGTTCCAGAGGTCAAATTTGTCAAGTTCCAAAGCTCAGGAAAAAGAGCGTTGCATTGCCAGGAGAGTAGAAATCTTTGTTGAAGGAGCAAAGGGCAAGGCCCCTTTGAAATCCTGAGAAATTAAGAAATCTCAAGAGGGAGAGCATTACAACGAATGAAGACAAAGGTCATAGCCTTTGAAACCTTTTCAAAATATCCCAAGTTCGAAGGGAAGCAGAGCAACAAAGGAGGGAGCTACAACAATCGTTGCATCGGTTGCAGAAATAGATCTAGATCGTCAGATATAAGTCCAGGTAGGAGGAGGAGCATGCAACAATGAAGAACAGATATGAGCCATTGGATCTTAGTGTGAGGATCGAGGGTTTTCAGATCAAGGTAAGGTGCACAACTGTTAACACCTTGAAGTCTTTTAGACTTCGTGACTTCAACGATTTTCATGTGTTGGGTGTAGAGGAGATAAATCTCTTGGATTCCCGAAGCCCGAAGTTAATCTGGGTCATTGGTAAATGGAGGACACGTGTACACAGATAAAAATGTATCCGAAAGTTCGACAGTTCTAGAGAAATGGGATGTTATCGTGAAAAGGGAGCAAAGTCCCGGAGTAGACCTTGGCCGTCAGATTATAAGTCCACGTGTCAGTCGATTGAGCACAATTTGGGAGTGTGGCACTTCGATAGATTTGGGTCATTGTGCAGACAGGATGACAAATTAACGAAGATCTGAATCCCGGAGTAGATCCTAACCATTGGAGCCAGGTGCATGTGGCAACAGATCGAGTGTGGTTCAAAGATTTGACACTGCAGAAGATCTTAGGTGTGTTTTTGTTTGGGTCAAGAATCCCTGAAGGCCCGAAGGTCGAAATCCATCTTGGTCGTCCATCGTTAGGGACACGTGTCGACATGTAGTAAGGGGTTCGAAGTTCGGCACTCTGGAAGTTTTGTTGGTAGAAGCAGAGAGAACTCTCGAATGCCGGAGTTCCGAAGCAGATCACATCCATTGGCTATGGGAGAGGTGTGGACCGTTTATTTGTGAGCCTCCAGAAACCTTTCTAGTTCGACGCTCAGAGGATTTGGAGTGTTGAGCAGTGAAAATCTCTGAAGTCCTGAAGCCCAAAGTAATTCTAGACCATAAATATAGAACAGAGCGAGATTCATCAATCACTTGCCTTTGCAAGTTCAACATTCGATGGTTCAGAAGGAAGTGTGCTTTAGGGTGCAAAAAACCCTGAAGCCTAGAGTCCAGAGTAAGCACAAACTGTTGATCCGTGAGGGAGGCCAGTTGTCTGATCCGAGGACTTTGACGTTCAAAAGTTCATGAGTTGAGAGATATTGTACATTGGAGTAGGGGAAACTTTTGAAGCCCGAAATCCCAAAATTCCTATGAGTCGTAGGTCTCACAGCGAAAGTGTGGACCATCCCGAAGCTCGAAGCTTTGGAGCGTCGAAGTAGCGCATTTTCGTTAGGCACCTGGTCATAGCCCTTGGTCACATAATAATTTGGCTAACGTTAAAGGGATAGAGCCCAAATTTGATTATTAAAGGTAAAAGGGGCCATATTAAGCAATTCATGGGGTTTGTATTTGTACGGACTTGCAACAAAGGAGGTTTTAGAGGGGCCTATGAACATAAAAAGGGGATCCGGAAGGGATCCAAGGGTTGATTCATCTCCAAAGATGAACGATCTTAGACCAAGAGGTCGCACTATAAATGTGTTGAAACTCTACATAGAATAGATCTAGCTAAACAATAATACACATATTTGCAGAGAGAATTTGAGAAAGAAGAAGAAGGAAAGAAAGAATGGAAGAATTCTCATTAATCGTTGTGAATAATGAATAGTTTACACATGATATACTTTGTATATCTCAAAGAGTGCACATTGGAGGTGAACCAATGCACCATAGTGGTGGTCTAGAGTGATCTGGACACACATCGGCAGTTACAGGAGTGAACTGCCACCTAGTCTAGTCTCTCAGGCAGTTACGGGAGTGAACTGCCACCTAGTTGAGTTAACTAGTCAACTAGTCTTTAGTTAACTAATTGAATAGAGAGTAGTGAGGAGTTAAATGAGGGAATCAAGGCTAATGCACCAGTTTGGTGATGATCCCAAGGCAAGGTCGAATTAGCATGGTGATGATCCCAATGTTGCATGGTGATAAAACCAATGCAACATGTAAACTCAACTCAACTAGTCAAACTGAAGTGTCAACTGAAA
>JZKD02S1999897.1:933559-948011 GCA_000966675.3 Picea glauca
TGAACATCACTATGGTGAAAATAAAGAATGGGTCCCGGCAATGAGGCCATGTTAGGTACCCACATACAAAAGGTACACTGAAAATAAAGTGAGGAAAGAGGGAAAACCCCCCCCTCAAGGTACAATGTATGTAAAAAGCAGAACTGCATTTTCTAGGCAACTATGTCCTTCACTCCAAGACAAATTCGTAGAGAATGAAACTTCTGCTTAGTGAAGGTCTTAGTGAAGATGTTTGCCGTCTTTTTTGTTGAAGGACAGAACTATATGTCAATGATCCCCTCATGTACTAAGTCCTGGATGTAGTGCATGTAGATATTGATGTGCTTCATCCACTGCCTCTAAACTAGATCTCTGTAGAACTTCAGAGTGCTCTGGTTGTCACACCAGATGACAATTGACCGATGAAATTGAATGCCCAACTCAGTGAGAAAATGTTGTAGCCACATAGCCTGAATGGTTATGTTAAATACCCCTCTATACTCTGCCTCGGCTGAAGATAGAGCAATGGCATATTTCTTCTTGCTCGACAAACAGATAGGATCGAAACCAAGACTGAGTGAGTAACTAGATGTGGACTTGCGATCAGTGTTATCGCCAGCCTAGTCGGAATCAGTAAACCCGATGATATCTAATGTAGATTCTGATGCATAATGAATCCCAAAGGTGATGGTTCCCTATACATATCGAAGGATACGCTTTGCAACCTTCCAATGTAGCTCATGTAGTTCCTGCATGAACCTGGAAACTGCGCCAACTACATATGAGAGGTCTGGTATGGAGTGTGTGAGATACAACAAGCTCCCCAATAGTTGTCTGTATAGTGTGTTGTCAACCATTGGAGTCTCCCCACCATCCTCAAGTTTGAATTCTGATAGGAAAGGAGTCGAAGCAGACTTGCAGTCTATCATGTGAAATCTCTCAAGGAGATCTCGTGCATACTTGGCCTAAGATAGTTTGATTCCCGATGCATCTTGACTAATATTGAGTCCAAGGGAGAAGTGTATCGGACCCATGTCCATCATCAAAAACCTGTCATGTAGAATCCTCTTGACTGCAGCAATCACTGAAGTCGAGCACCCGATGATCATCAAATCATCGACATACATAACTAAAAGTAGAAGTGAATCAGTCGTCCTAAGCATGTAGACATTTGGGTCTGATTTACAATGTACAAAGTTTTTTGACAACAGGTAGGTGTCCATCTTGGCATACCATGCCCTCGGAGCCTTTTTGAGGCCATAAAGTGACTTCTTCAGTCGACATACCAAAGATGAGTCCTACATAAATCCCTAGGGATCCTCCATATAGATCTCCTCAGAGAGATCACCATGAAGAAATGAATTCTTCACGTCCATCTGATGAACTTCTCATCCCTTGGCTGCCGTAATGGCAAGTGCCAATTGTATGGAATCCATCTTCACTACTGGAGCGAATGTCTCATCATAGTCAATACCATGAACCTGCTGAAATCATTTGGAGACAAGCCTGGCTTTGTACTATTGATCTGTCCATCTGTTGTGCTCTTGGTGTAGACCCATATGCATCTGACAAGTTTCCTCCCAAAAGGAAGGGGAACCAGATCCCAAGTCTGGTTCTTGAGGAGGGAGTTTTTCTCCTCCTGCATGGAAAATTCCCAAAGGGGATTTCCAGCAGCCTCTCCATAAGACTGTGGATGTGAATACTAAACCAAGAAAAGATTCCTGGAAGGCGATGGTTCAGTGGCAGTGAGTGCAATAGGAGGATCCTCGAAATCAGATCGAGTCCTTCTAGTATCGACTAGATCACCAACGAGATCCCTTGCATCCTGAAGAGTAGTATGTGCCCACTTGGGGCTCTGCTCTGGCTTTGCAATTGCATATGGATGCTCTGACTCTACATCTGACTGTACTGGCTCTAAATTTGAATCTGAATCATCTGAGTCCTCTGAATCATAACTCTCTTTTGAAGAGGAGTCGGCATGTGCATGCTCATCATCTCGAACAGGTGGAAGAGTGAAGGTGTCTGCATGCAGTTGTCGAGGTACATGCGAGACGCTTTCCTCGAATTGGACACTACGCTCAATGATGAGCCAGTCCGAGGAAAGATCAATAAGCTTATATCCCTTCACACCATCAGGGTATCCAACAAAAATTCACTCAATGCTCTGTGGATCAAGTGCCTTCCTCTTTTCAGAGGGAATTCGGGCCCATGCACGTGAACCGAAAATGTGAAAGTGGGTCACTTTCAGTTTGAGGCCGCTCCAAGCCTCATAGGGGGTCTTATCCTTGACAGATCTATGGGGAGATTTGTTTTGTATGTATGTTGCACAGTTAAGTGCTTCGGCCCATAGTATCTATGGTAGTGACTTTGCATGCAACATTCAAGATGTCATCTCCTTTAGAGATCGCTTTTTCCGCTCAACAACTCCATTTTGCTGTGGAGTATAGGGAACTGTGTGTTGCAACTGAATCCCTACCTCATGGAAAAGATTATGGATCTCATGATTTACATACTCTCCCCCATTATCAGTTCGAAGAACTTTTATATTCTTTTCGGACTGTGTCTCAACCAAGGCTTTGAAATCTTTGAGGTGTTGAAAGACCTCAAATTTTTTCCTGAGAAAGTAGATCCATGTAAAACGTGAGAAATCATCAACAAAAATGAGAACAAACCTCGCTTTGTTGATGGATGGATGCAGAAAAGGACCCATAAGGTCACTGTGGATTAGATCTAAAGGTACGGAAGCTTGCTGGGACTTTCCTTTGTCGAATTTCTCTTGAGGGTGTTTTCCAAGAACACATCCCTTGGAGAAATGGATGTCTAGTAGACCACCAACCAATCTTTGTTTGCTAAGCTGTTGCATGTATCTAAAATTCAAATGTCCAAACCTTTCGGGCCATATCCTACTAATTTCATCAGCATGAGTAAGTAGTAAAGCAGAATCAGGTTCAATGAATTTAGAAAATGTATACAATCTAGACTGATGATTTACCTCACCAGTAGAAACCCCGGAGTTGGTTTTCATGTCATAGATGTCCACATAATTTGGTGTGAATTTGAATTTCTTTACGGTGTCAGAATTAGTCATATGATGCAGGGAGAGAAGGTTGACAGAAAGTTTGGGAACGTGCAACACATTCTCGAAGCCTTTGTTGGTGAGTTCAATCCTTCCTTTGCCGGTGACTTTGACACAAGATTTGTCCCCTATCAGAATAGGAGGACCTTTGCATGCATCCAAGGAAGAATATACTACTTTTGAGTCATCCATATGATGTGATTCTCCTAAATCAACGATCCAAGCATCGGGAGAGGAATTGATGGCAATCAAGGCGTGCTTAGAATTGCCTTTCTTGGAATTCTGATCTTCTGGCTTCTTCTTCTTGGCACTCTCGGGTATGCGATCTCCAAGGTTGTTTTGTTGAAGTATTTGAGACATCAGATCTTTTTTCTTTTGGATTCATGCGGATTCTGAATGGAATCCTTTGTGATAGTATATTCATTTCTCCCCTTTTCTTCCCTTTTCTCCTTTGGATCCGAAGACATTGGTGAAAGGTTTTGTGTACCCTTCCTTCTTTGGATGTGCATGAGCTTTCCTTTTGTCTTTATATTTATATTTCTGATATTTGTGTCTTCCATATTGCACAGTGAGTGCATGCGCCTTTGGGCCTTTGATTTGGCCCATGTTGATGAGCTTGGTTTGCTCTTGTGTGAGGGATTCAATAAAGTCCTCAAGAGAAGGCATCTTCCAGGTGGCTCCAGAGGTGAATCTGAAAGTATGGATGTAGATACGAATACAGAGAATTCAGGACCAAGCTTGGAGAGAATGGTGAGAACCATTTGTTTCTCCTCCTTGGATTTATCAACCCCGCAAGCTTTGAGTTGCGACAGTAAATCCTTGAATTTTGTAAAGAAATCTTGGATATTGTCGAATCTTTTTGGATCCAATGTGAGCAGATCCACCTCCATCATGTGTCCCCTCATCTCATCCTATTTACCAAAGAGCCCTTCCAATATGGTCTAGGATTCATTGGGAGTCTTACAGGAAGATATGTGAAAAAGGAGATCGGGAGAAATAACACTGCCAATTGTTCTGAGTGCCTCATCCATGCAATTTAAATGCTTGGATTTTTCTATGGATGATGTCGGTTTTGTATCTGTATTCAAGGTTAACTTGTACAACCCTTTGTTTCATATATGTATGGTTGTTTTCTCCTTCCATGCAAAATAGTTCTAAGGTGTAAGAATGAATTCTTTTTGGGAATCCATCTTTCCACTGTCTTCAATCTTTTGTACCTGCAAAATTTTTTGGTGTAGATTTTGCTTGGTAGTTCGTCGGATCTGATACCATGTAAATATGTTGAACCTACACTATATAGATCTAGCTAAACAATAATACACACATTTGTAGAGATAATTTGAGAAAGAAGAAGAAGGAGAGAAATAATGGAAGAATTCTCATTAATCGTTGTGAATAATGAATAGTTTACACATGATATACTCTGTATAGCTCAATGAGTGTGCACTAGAGGTGAACCAATGCACCATAGTGGTGGTCTAGAGTGATCTGGGCACACACCAATAGTTACAGGAATGAACTTCCACCTAGTCTAGTCTCTTAGGCAGTTACAGGAGTGAACTACCACCTAGTTGAGTTAACTAGTCAACTAGTCTTCAATTAACTGACTAAACATAGAGTAGTGGGGAGTTAACTTAGGGAATCAAGGCTAATGCGCCAGTTTGGTGATGATCCCAAGGCAAGGTCGAATTATCATGTTGATTATCTCAATGTTTCATGGTGATAAAACCAATACAACATCTAAACTCAACTCAACTAGTCAAACTGAAGTGTCAATTGAAAGAGAATATTCTCCAGGTGGAATATTCTCCCCTAAAATATAGGAGACTGGATAATGAATAATTATGACTAATAAACAAGAAAAAACCTTAGGAAAAAGAAATCATGGGTGTGTGTGAAGTAACTCCACCACGCGCGAGCCCCAGGAGGTAGTGGGGTTTTGCATCAAGTGGTATGAGAGCTTGATTTTGTCTGCAGATAGTAGGAAAGGGAGAAGTTTTTGTCCGATACTATCAAGTGGTATCAGAGCGGATTTTTTTCTATAGACAACTTGAAAAGGAGAAAAATACAGAGTGATGATGTTTTGTTGTGTGTGAAGAACTGTTTGCAAGTGTGCAACAAGAAACAAACTTGCCAGGAGTGAAGGGTAAAAGAATATGGCTACTGAAGGCCAGAAGCAAGGTCGAAGAGGAGACCACAAGAAGATGAGAAAATAAGAGATGGATAAAGAGCTCAAGGAGACCCGAGAGAGGCTCGACAGGTTGATGTAGAGAATGTAGGAGGAAACAAAAGGGAGCTGGAGGTATGAGTGGCCCATGAAACATAAAGCAAAGTGGTCTATCCAACAATTGATTTCCAGGAAGTAGAAGCATATGTTGAGGATGTGGCTGAGGCAAGTTGAAAACCTCAGTGAAACAGAGGAGGAGATGGTTTGAGTCTGTGAACAAAAAGACAGAGAAATCCTTGGTGAGGAGGAAGAGAGATCAACTCAGGATCTCGTAGATTTCCAGGAAGGAAATGGGAAGAGATCAATTGAATATCTCGCAGAATGCCAGGCGGGAAGAAAATGAAATTCAGGTTTCCAGGTGGGAAAGAACAAGATGTGACTGTCTGAAAGTCATAAAAACTCAGGAAAGAGTTCATATCAACAAGGAGTGCTGACAGAAAAGGTGATATTGTCTAAGAGTATCGAGGACTCATGGAAGAGTTTAGATCAACAAGGAGTGTTGATAGGAGAGGAAGAAGAATAGAGGTACATTCTAATCATTGGAGGAATTAATAAATTCCTGCCAAGCAACCTAGTAGAGGCTAGCTCATGTGTTGCACATGAGGAAGTGATGCAAGAGGCATCTAGAGAAGACGCCATGGGATGAAATGTTTTTAAACTTAACAATGCATGTTTTACAGGTGCAGGAGAAGAAAGACAACCGACAAAGACTGTCATGGAGGAGGAGAAGGAGAAGGAGTAGACACTAAAATATTCCCAAGAAAGGAGAAAAGAAGAATAGGATCATTCATATAAAATGCTCACTCAATGGGAGAAGGAGTTGAAGTTGCTGGAGGATTGGTTAAGAAATCAAGAGACAAAGGAATAATGCCAAAAGGATGTGGTCATGAGGAGTGGAGAATAATTCGAGCCCAAAAAGAAGCTGGATAAATATGGACTTATGCCAACAAAAAGATATGACAGAAGAGTAGAGGAACTGACAAAAAGAGGAATCTCAAAAGAGATAATTGAGAAACATCTCAATAATATCGCTGCAGAATTTGAGCCTGCAGTAGAGTGGCAAGTCAATGCCACAAGTGGAGAAGTTATTATGGGAGATCAGATTGATATTCCCTTTGATCTGTTTGAAGAAGTGGAAGCTCTGGGAGAAGGAGAGATAACCCAGAGGAGGCCCATCCAACATGTCAAGTTAGAGATTGATAAAGAGGAGGAGATGCAATAGAGCATACTGCAAGAGAGAAGCCATCCCATGGAAAATATGGACAAGGGGATAGAGGAGATAAGAATGATGATGTTGAAATCAACACATGAGATAGTCAACAATAGGTGGAGGTTGACCAGAGGAAATCCTGCAACAGCAACAAAACAACAACAACAACAAGGCAAAGGAGCAAGTGGACAACTCCAGAATGAAGTTTGGGACCCATGAGGATCTCAACAGTAGAAATAGAGGAGCCATAAGTAGGAGCTCATGATTTTTTTGTCAACAAAGGAGTATGATGTAGGAGCATCTCTCCAACTAAGAATCATGTCAACAACCAACGCAAAAATGCACATGGAGGGAGTGTATCCCAAGAGAGAGAAGCACCAACCTTATCGATTTTGAGTTTAAATATCATATTTAAGTGTAATTAATTTTTGTAAGGCTCGAGGAGAGCCAAGTTATTGTAATATGTAAGGTTGAGTGTAAAGTCGCCTTTAATGGGATATAGTTGTACAGGTCTTGAGCATCGCCTCAGATTTAAAAATGTAAATAAATATTTATTATAATAAAGCCTTAGTGGTAGGATGCTTAAATGCAATAGGAAATCACTAAGATGTCTGGAGGGAAGGCTCGAGAAGCCCCTTGGTATAAATGTATGTAATATTTTCTCAAAGGAGGTTGCTAAAGAAAGTTGCTAGTTAGTTGTTGAAGGAGGAGATAGTTGGTTAGTAGTTGTTGAAGGAAATAACTGAGACTTTGTTGAAGTCCAGTCTTGTACATATTGTAAAGACCATTTAGATTTAATACAAAAGCATATTTCCCTCCATATGATTCTTTGTGTGTGTATTATGTAAATGAATATGTTTGTTTCTGAATGTTTTCTGTGCATATGTATGAATCTTACCTTTGCAGGAATAAATAGACTTACCTATATGTGTGAGTTTCTGAGTGTTCTAGGTGTTGAGATTTGGGTACCTTGGAAAGTGGTCCCCGTGTGTTTATGAGTCTCTAAACACAAAGGGGGAGACTATCACCCTTGTTACTTTACTTTATGATTCTAATTTCACTTTGAATTAGGATATTTAATTCAAAAGTGAAATATGTCACTTAAGTCATTAAAGTGACAATTAATTCACTTTGTGGGTGAATTAATAGACATAAACAAAACTAAGGAAAGTGGGTTTCCTAAGTGAGATTTAGGGATTTAATCTCACCATTGATTAGACTTGGCTAGATTGGATCTAGGCCATTTATATTTCAGGGTTTGGAAAAAGGAGGCTAAAGGAGGGTTTAATGCATTTATGAGACTCATTCTTCACTTGAGAGGTGAGGAGAAGAGAAGGAGCACTTGGGTGCATTTCTTGAGGAGAGGAGGGTTCACAAGCTTGAGGGTTTGAGGAGGAAGTCATTTCTTGAGTTGAGGTTGCTTGGAGAGGTCTTCCATGGAGGCTTGGCTATTATCCTAGAGAGGGAGCATACTTATGGTGGAGGGTGCATTTACTAGAGGAGGGGCACAACCTTGTGAGGAGGGAATACTTCTAGTAGAGGAGACTTTCTCCATTGGTTGGAGGTTCATTCATTTGGTTGAGGCTTGATATAGAGCTATAGAGGAAGTATTTATGAGTGAGGGTGCAAGCTTCTAGGAGGAGGGTGCATTCCATGGAGGAGGGGCAGATTTTCTAGGAGGAGAGGCGCATTATTGAGAGAAGGAATCTCACCTCTAGCTTTTCGGAGGTTCCTATTCCATAGAGAAACCTACTTTATATGCTTAGGCGCAATCTAGAAGAGTAGAGGGCGCAAGGGTGAAGGAGGGCGCTATGTGTGGTGTTTTGCATGAGGAGGGGAAACACTTAAGGATAGGGGTGCACCATCATTTGTGGGAGGATATCTTGAGAGGAGGGAGCTACTACAAAGGGAAAGACAAAGGAAAGGAAAGAGAAAAGGTCAAGCAAGAGAAAAGTCAAAGCAAAGGAATCAGGAAAAAGACAAAGGCAAGCAAAGGAAGAAAGGCATACCAAGGCAAGGGGCGCATTACTTCACAAGGCTTGTGGGAAGGTCTTCAAGGAACTCCAAGGCATCCGAGAGTGGTTACTATTGTACCAGGTTCACTTGTATGTGTTTCATGTGTTGTACATTTTTATTTGAGGCCTTCTATATATATCTTCTCCAAATTGGTTTTCCCCATGGGGGGGGTTTTCTAGGGTCATGTTGACCAAAACCATATGTGTCAATTTCATGCATGCTTAGAAGTGTATATCATCATTTTAAATTTTAAATATCTAGAGGTAGTGTTATTTGTTTTGATGTATATTCCAGGTGCTAACATTGGGTAAATAAAAAAAATTCAAGGGCACCTCAAAAAGACCTTAACCATCAAAATATTGAGTTGAAAGTTGGTGATTGTTTGTTGTCCTCAAACAATGGAAAGGGACATTCACGGAGTTGAAACTTAGATACAAACTAAGGTCAAAGACAGACCTTAGTTGGCAGCCTCATAGGACCTCATAAAATATACACTAGGCTCTCAAGGCTAGTGCAAGGAGTGCACACCAAAGTTGTTGAAAAACTCTGTGAAGCCAACGCAAGGAGTGTGAAAGAACTCATTTAGGAGTTCGGGAGGAGCATGTCAGGTGGGAACACCATAACAAGTCACAATATTAGAAGGAATAATGCAAAGAGTGCACAAAGCGAGCGCAATGAGTGCACCTACACTCAGAGAAGTGTAAAATCTCAAGGAAAGGTTGTGCAAGGAGTGCACATCAGAGTTACTGAAGACTCTGAGGAGCCAGTGCAAGGAGTGTGAAAGAAATCATTCAGGATTTCTGTGAGAAGGTTTCCAAGTGGGAAAACTAGAAGGTTAAGCTCAGGAGGAGTAGTGCCAGTCTGTACAGAGAAAGCACACAGAGTGCGCGGGAGAGACTGTAAAGTCCAGGACTCAAGAGTAGAAGTGAAAGGAGTGCACAGAGACAACACTTTGTTAAGTGTTGGTCAAATATTAAGAGGGAAAGCACAAGAAGTGCGCTAGAGGTCAAATTTGTTAAGTGCCAAATATCAGGAAAAAGAGCGTCGTGTTGCCAGGAGGCTAGAAAGATTTGTTAAAGGAGAAAATGACCAAGCCCTTTTGAAATCCCAAGAAATTAGGAAAGCTCGGGAGGGAGAGCATTACAACGAACGTAGACAAAGGTTGTAGCCTTTGGAACATTTTAAAAATATCCCAAGTTCGAAGGGAAGCAGAGCAACAAAGGAGGGAGCTAGAACAACTATTGGATCAATTGCAGAAACATATATGGACCATCGGATGTAAGTCCAGATAGGAGGAGGAGCGCGCAATAGTAGAGAACAGATACGAGGCATAAAACTTGAGCGTGAGGATTGAGAGATGTCAGATCAAGGTAAGGTGCATGACATTTAACCCCTTGAAGTCCTTCGAAATTTGCAAGTTCAATGATTTTTGTGTGTTGGGTGTAGAGGAGACAAATATCCTAGAGTCCTGAAGCCTGAAGTTAATATGGGTTGTTGGTAAAAAAAAGGACGTGTGTCCATGAATAAATAGGTATCCAAAATTATGGCAGTCCGAGAGAACTGAGCTGGTATTTTGAAAAGGGAGCAAAGTCCCGGAGCAGACCTTGGCCATCAAATTATAAGGCCAAATGTTAGTAGATAGAGCACAGTTTAGGAGTGTGGCAATTCGAAATATTTGGGTCATTGTGCAGATAGTAAGAGAAATTCTAGAAGCTTCGAAGCCCAGAGCGGATCCTGACCATTGGTGCCAGGTGTATGTGGCAACAGATTGAGTGTGTTTTGGAGACTTGACACACCAAAATATCTGGGGTGTGTTGTTGTTTGGGTCGAGAATCCTTGGAGGCCCAAAGGTCGAAATCCATCTTGACCATCCATCGTTAGGGACACATGTCGACAAATAGAAAGGGGTTTGAAGTTTGACACTCCAGAAGTTTTGTTGGTAGAAGTAAAGAGAAATTTCGAAGCCCATAGTTCTGAAGCAGATCATAGTCGTTGATTGTGGGAGAAGTGTGGACCGTTGATCTGTGAGCCTCCATAAACTTTTCCAGTTCAACATTCAGAGGATTTGGAGTGTTGAGCAATGAAAAGCTCCAAAGTCCCAGACCCCAGAGTAATTCTACACTGTAAATCTAGAACAGAGTAAGAGTCGTTGATCACTTCCCTTCGCAAGTTTGACATTCGACGGTTCAAGAGGAAGTGTAGTTCAGGGTGTGAAAAACCCCAAAGCATGAAGCCCAGAGTAAGCACAGATCGTTGATCCGTGAGGGAGGCCATCTTAGGTGTTTGACAGTTCATGAGTTTAGGGTTATTGTACATTGGAGCAGGGTAAAATCTCGAAGCCCGGAGTCCCAAAATTCCTATCAGTCGTAAATCTTGCAGCGGAAGTGTGGACTGTCGATTCTCGTAGTCATTCGGGTGTTCGCAAATTTGACGTTTGGAGGAGTTGAGGTGTTGTGGTGTTAAAACGCCCAGATCCCGAAGCTTTGGAGAGCCGAAGTAGCGCGTTTTTTTTAGGTGCCTGATCATAGCCCTTGGTCACATGAAATTTTGGTTGACGTTAAAGGGCTAGAGCCCAAATTTTATTATTAAAGGTAAAAGGGGCTAGATTAAGCAGTTCATGGGGTTCATATTTGTACGAACTTGCAACCAAAGAGGTTTTAGAGGGGCCTGTGAACATAAAAAGGGGATCTGACAGGGATCCAAGAGTTGATTCAACTCCGAAGATGAACGATCCTAGATCATAAATTCACACAATCCCAAGGAGGTGGTGGGGGTTTGCATCAAGGAGGAAACTTGTCATCCAGTATGGAGAGATTTCATGCTGGAGGAGTATCGGTCCATCATGAAGAATGATGTGTGGGATATTGTTTTGATACTTGAGGGGAATTTTGTAGTGACTTCCAAGTGGATCTATAATATCAAACACAAAGCTGACGGGAGCATCGAGAAGCACAAAATGAGAATTGTTGCTAGAGGATAATGTCAGGTGGAGGGAATAGATTATGAGAAGACATTTTCTCCTGTTTCTCAATACACTTCTATCTCGACGATTATTTCCCTTGCACCATCCATGGGTTGAATACTACATTAGATGGATGTGAAGACAACCTTTCTCAATGGAGAGATTGAGGAAGAAGTATACATCGAGCAACCAAATGGTTTTGTAATACATGAGAAGGAGTCTCATGTGTGCAGGTTGAAGAAGACCCTGTATGGACTCAAGTAGGGACCTCGAGCTTGGTATGCGAGGATTGATGGATACCTGATGAGTTTGGGCTTCAAAAAAAGTGTTGTTGATCCCAACCTATACTACAAGACTCTTAATGGTAAGTCCCTGACTTTGGTCCTCTACGTTGATGATTTATTCCTCATCGGTACATAGAGCCTTATTGTTGAATGCAAGTATGAATTGGCCTCTGAGTTTGAGATGAAGGACCTTGGTATGATGCACAACTTCTTGGGACTAGAAGTGTGGCAGAGAACTGAAGAGATCTTCCCGAGTCAAGGGAAGTATACAATTGAGATATTGAAGAAGTTTGGGATGTTGAACTGTAAGTACATGGCTACGCCAATGGTGACGAATCTAAAGAAACTAAGTGTGTCTTATTCTGATTACGATGAGTGTAACACACCCACTACGTCATAATAATTTTTTTTCCTTTTCTCAAGGGACAGAATCCCTGAAGTCCTACGAGGGCTTAGCACAGGCTAGTTCTTCCCTTTTCCACCTCCATGTGATCGTCGATTATGACCACCGGCCAAACAACTAGGTGCCTTTTCGCATTTCGCGACTCAGCGATATAAGCGATTCGAGTCTTTCGTCTCTGCAAACCTTGAAATGCCAAAATGCCGAACCCCAAAAGGACTGGTGAGTGACAAGCTCCCTACTTGGGTCTTGTCCACGTGACCCTGTTCCATCACCATGCTCTAAATCGACAGAGCACTTACCGGCTTTTCGTGATTCAGGGAATCGTGATGCGATGTCTCTTCCTCTCCCTTTCGAATCCCTGAAACTCCGTAATCTCCGAAGTTCCCCTCCAAAGGGAGATCAATGGCTATAAGCCTCCCCCGATCTGACGGTCCTGTCCATATCGAGATTTCAAAAATCGAGAGTTTGAAATGCAAGAGAGATTCAAGTCTTTCGACTCTTCAAACCCCAAAACCCGATACTCGAGTTCTTGTATGAGATCCAACTGCTCTCAATGTCTTGGATCCAACAGTTCGGATCTTTTTAGAGTTTCATGAACTGGGAGTTCCCAATGCAACGACTCCAAAACTCTTGTCACTCCAATCCCCGAATCCCGATATGGGGATTTGTGTAGGAGATCAATGATCCTCGAGGATTTATATGCAATGGTCCACGGGATTTCGAAGCTTTCCCCAAACTCTGACCACTCACCACGCGTCTCCTCTGATGGATGATCTAGATCCTTTTGGGACTCCTCCTTTATGCCACAGAGCGCATCGGGGTTTCGGGTACCGGGATTTCACGACTTGCGAAGACAAGGGTTCTTTCCCTTTGGTTTCCCGGGTGCCAAAACGTCGAAATGTCAACTGGAAGCCATGTGTCCCTCTGATGGACGACTGTGACCTTTACCCATGATCAATCGTTATGATCTTTTTAGGATGATCAATGGTCATGATCAAATCTCTGCTTTCTCAAACTTATTCACACTTAAATCGATTCGTGGTTTAGGTTGTCGGGATTTCGCGACTCACGATGACCAGGGTTCTTGCCCTTTGATTCCCCGAGTGTCAAAACACCGAAATGCTTTTCGACCGCCACGTGCCCTCTTAAAAGGACTGTCCAGATACTCCCACGGACCTTGGGGATCTACGGTCCCAATTTCTTCACTACTTACAAAGATGAAAAGGAAAGGGGTTGAGGCATTAATGCTCTCATTTCTTCCTCCAATCTAACGGTCACGACTGACCTCAGATCTTTCGACAGGATCTCATCCGTCGATCGATACTTAACCACACACTGCCATTTCAAGATTTCGTAAATCGGGGTTTCTGGACTCGCGAGTACAAGAAAAATCGCACCTAGATACTCCGGGTGTTGAAACTCTAAAAACTCTTAATTTACCCCCACGCTAATAATTTGGGATTTTGCAAATCGGGGTTTCGGGACTTGCGAGTGCAAGGGGACTCGCCCTTGGGTACTTCGGGTATCGAAATGCCAAAATGTTGGGATCTACGAGGACCATTCTTCCTCACACAGGATGGCTAAGACTTGTGCCACCAAATCCTCTTTCAGGTTCTTGGTAAGCTTTCCAGAGAGGGTATCTCTGTGGAGAGATCTATTCTGGGTATTCCTGGAGACAAATAAGGGCATAGATTTCCCAAAAGTATACTTGAAGTCCAAATTAGTTCAATATACATATATATAAATCTATCTATAAACATAAGCCATACGTGGTCCTTCCAATAAAAGCATGCAACGACCATTTTTGATAAAAACACCACATAGACAGTCTTATACTCAAACCATTCATAAATTGCACAGACTGTGAGCATACATGTCAGCATATAAACTTCAAGATACAAGATATAGCACTTATCAGAAAAACACCAGAGGTGATAAAACTGTTGAGAGGGGTGCTCGTTTCCACCCAACCGTAGGCTCAGTGACTCCAAATGGATTTACCACTAGCCACCCCCGAGTTGAAACCACGATGCTGCGAGACTGAGTCTCTGTTCGCCAGTGACCGAGAACGAAGGTTACTCTCCTTCTTCTTCGCTATCACTCACTCTGTGTTTTCCAAAGTTCTTTTCCTCTTTTCTTTTCCTTCCCTCACATCTTCCCCCCTGATCGCACACTCTTCCTGCCTTTTCTCTTTTTGGCGAGGTTGCATGTGGCACAATCTTCCTCGCGGTGGTCAGGTCTGAGGACTCTATGGATGGGTGGTTCACCCCCATCCCTCATTACTCATGAGGATCC
>JZKD02S1999897.1:960283-971242 GCA_000966675.3 Picea glauca
ATAAAAGATTTTAATCACCTAGAATTAGGTGAAAATTTAATAAATTAAAGCTCAATTTTAGTTTCCTATTTCATATCAAAACATGAATATTCAATCTCAATGATTTCACTGAGTCTTAAAACCCTCCCATACCGTCAATGCATTCGCCTAGTCTAACCATGTAAAATTTCAACACATACAGTTACATTTTGAAGAAATTTCAACGTCGACCCCATTCACTGCTCACTGTGACAGATCAGTTGATGACATTGCAAATAGGCATGTTGGAAGACATTCCATGACATTTCAAGAGAGTTGCGACCAAGATTATGTAGATGGGAATGACGAATGATGAAAATGAGACTGCATAATGAAGGTTAATGCAAACGTGGAGGATGTCAAAGATTATGTAGGGATTTTAGGAATCCTTGAGTCATGAAACCCTCACATACCGTCAAGGCATGTGTCTCGTCTAACCATGTCAAATTTTGACGCATACAAACACAGTTTGAAGAAATTTCAACGTTGGCATCATTCACTACTCAGCATGCAATGTCAGTGGATGACATTGGTGATGGGCATGTTGGAAGATGTTCCATGACATTTCAATAGAGTTTTGACAAAGATTCTATAGATGGGAATGATGAATGATGACAATGAGACTGCATGATAAACATTGATGCAAACATGGATGATATCAAAGATTATGCAAGGACATTAGGCATCCATGAGTCTTGAAACCCTCGCATACCGCCAAGGCATGTGTTTACTCTAACCATGTCAAATTTCGATGCATACAGGCACAATTTGAATAAATTTCAATGTTCACCCCATTCAATGGTCACCATACAATGTTGATGGATGAAATTGGTGATGGGCGTGTTGGTCGAAGATGTTCCATGACATTTCAATAGAGTTTCAAAACAGATTTTATAGATGGGAATTATGATGAATGATTACAATGAGACTACATGATAAACATTGATGCAAACATGGATGATCTCAAATATTATGCAAGGACATCAGGAAATTTCCTTCAATCTTGAGACCCTCGCATACTGTCAAGGCATGTGTCTAGTCGAACCATGTCAAATTTCGACGCATGCAAGAACCGTTTAAAAAAAATTCAATATTGGCCCCATTCACTGCTCACCGTGTGACATTGGTGGATGAAATTGGTGATGGGCGTGTTGGAAGATGTTCCATGAAATTTCAAGAGAGTTTCGACAAACATTCCGTAGATGTGAATGACGAATGATGACAATGAGGCTACATGATGAACGTGGATGAAAATGTGGATGATATCAAAGATTATGTGGGGACATAAGGCATCCTTGAGTCTTGAAACCCTCGCATACCGTCAAGGCATGTGTCTAGTATAACCATGCCAAATTTCAATGCATGCAGGAACAATTTGAAGAAATTTCAACATTGGCCCCATTCACTGCTCACCGTGCGACATCAATGGATAACATTGGTGATGGGTGTGTTGGAAGACATTCCATTAAATTTCAAGAGAGTTCTGACAAACCCCTAAATCCCCTAACCCCTAATCCATTGACCTTTAAAGCCTTAATCCCTAATCCCTAAACCCTTAAGCCATCAACCTTAGTTAATAACTAATCCCTTAAAAAAAAACCCCTAAATCCCCTAACCCCTAAACCATCGACCCTTAAACACTTAAACCCTAATCCATAATCCCTTAATACATAAACCCCTATGCCCTAAGCACTTAAAAATTAATCCCCTATCCCATAATCCATAATCCATTAACCATTAAACTACCTAACCTGTAAGAGCCAAATCCCTTAGCTCTTGACCCTTAATCCCTTAAACCTTAAACCCTAATCCCTTAACCCTTAATCTATGTACCCAAAATCCATAAATCCCATAATCCTCAAAGCGTCTATCCAATTAACCCCCAACACCTCAATTAATTAACTATTTAGGCACATCCAATGCTAAATCCGATGCTAAATTTGACGCTATTAGCACGTAATTTAGCATTTACATGTTTTGGTCGGCACAAAAAATGCCAGAAATAATGCCATGTCGATAAATAACGTCGAATTTTTCCAAAAATTGGAGAAAAATACACTAAAACAATCTTTGGAAGCAAAAGAGGGAGCAAATCACATGGATTTGTTGTAGTGTTAGAAGTAAGTTAGATCTAGGATTCTAATCCCAAGTAGAGAGGTAGAAAGGTTTTGATTGTCTTTTGTATGCAGGAAGCTCACAAGGATGTCTTTTGTATAGGAAGTATGCAGGAGGTAGAAAGTTCTGTTATGGGACAAAGTTTCGCAGGGATCTTCCTGAATACACAACAAAATCTCCCTAGGATTAGCCTAGTAATCCTAGACAGAAAGAGGGCTAGACTTCTTATGGCTTTCCTAGATCTAGATTCAAACACACAATTTCATGATTATCCTAAGGAATGGTGAAGTTTGCATACCTTTCTTGAGGTTGTCCTTCGTATATTTTGGCTATTGTAGTATTGAAAATCTAACTCCAAGCTCTGCAACCTGCTTCCTGCACACAAAAGACAAGCATAACCTTTATACCTCTCTACTTGGGATTAGAATCCTAGATCTAACTTGCTTCTAATAAGATCTATAATGACATGAATCAGATCTAAACACTTGCATAATGGAACACAAATATATTAGGGGAAAACCAAATGATCTATCAACAACATAAGAAAAATTACATCAATCATACCTTAGGTGTTGATGCATGCTCCCTTGACCTCCTTACTCCTTGAGCCTCCTTTAGCTCCTTGGTCAAGCTAGGCTTCAATGACTTGTAGTTGTGGTAGATAGAACATGTACCTTTGCAATTGGAAAACATAAACTTACTCTCCATTCTTCCTTTCTCTTTCCCAAGGCTTTCCTTTATTATATAACTCTTTGGAGGAGGTTTGGGAGAGCTTCTAGATCTTCTAGATACTAGTAGAGACTCGAATGATGTGAGTTACTAGGCCCTTCCCATGAAGATAAAACTCATCCATTACTTATCACCTAATAACTCCTCGAATCTAGAAGCTTTATAGAGCCTCTCTTGTTGAGCTACTAGTGACCAACGAGATCCCTCGCTTGTTGTCTACTAGGTGTCTAGTGAGGATCTCAAAAAATGGGTTAAACCTTAGGAAAAAGATGTATTATGGATTCTATCCTCTTATGGATTCCTATCTAGCCTATAGGGTGGAAATTAAGGCTATAACAGATGCCCCCTATTGTTTGAGGCCAGGAAAGGAATGGGTGGATGAAGTACATTACAATAAAATAATGTCCATGTGAGGCAACGCGAGGAGAAAGAAAATGAGCGTCGGAAGTCAAAAGATTCTTGCAATCAAAAACCAATGATGAGAGCATATATATACCCATCCCCTAGGTAGACATACTTAGATTGTGAATGAGCATGGATGCCAAACAATACATTGTGGATCCATGAAATGAAATTTTTGACCATGGCCATGAAAGAATACACAATGGATCCATGTCATCAATAAGACCATATCCATGAGACAATACAATGTGGAATGATGTCATGAACAAAATCATAGCCACCAAAAAATACAATGTGGATCTATGACACAACATATATATATTAGGAAGATAATGAGCATTGAGGAGAGTGCCCCTAATGTATTCAAAGCACTCATAGATAAGTGATATACTCCATCACAACTTGGGAGGGGATGTTGTAAAGGAATGATGTGTCCCCAAACCCTAGGTCTTCATCCTAAACCCCAATGGTAAAAATATACACATGCGAATAGGTGAGCTACTGTTGAGCATGGTAGAAACCGTCTAATTACCGATCATTGATGTATACCGTTAACATACGTAAGGGGACCCACTGATGATGAAGATGGACCCCAAGGTACCTAGTACAATCTAGCGAGTTTGAATAGAGGATATGATTTTGAACACTTATAGAATCAATCGATTAGGATTCAATGATGTAAACTCATTGTCGATCACAAGGAGGCCTACCACTGAGGACTGCAAGCTCCAAGGTACTAGCTAGTTTCTAGATCCCTCTCCTAGATAATGTGCTAAATTCGATAGGAAGATATCCGTCAAAAGAGGGCCTTGATGTATCCCCCATCAATCGACATGAAACATACACCGATATATGATGTGAAGGGAGAGTACCACTTAGTACAATTGAAATAGGGATGGCCGACTCGAAAAGTCAACAAAACAAAAGATGGATGACTCATGCTTAAACTTTCCTTGAACATATAACATGACACAATGGTGACTTGGTAGCAAAACACAATAGTTGGATGAATATAGTGCAACAACATAGGAGGAACTAAAGCACTCTCCATGATGTCTCAAAGAGTAACCAGTCAGAGGAGTATCTTTGACTCATATTACTGGGACAACTCCTAGACAATATAAAAACTAATTTTATGATGAGGACCCAAACAAGTGCCATGTTCTTGACACTGCCATGTTTTAGAATAGACCAATGGTGAAAAACCCCCACTCTTTTTTGATTACTTGTTTTGTATTTTTTATCTCCTTCATGGTTTAACCATGAAAGAATGACACAAGTATGCTCGGTCTCCTTCAAGGTTTAATGAGAATGAAATAATGAAACAAGTAAGCTCAATCTCCTTCATGGTTTAATGAGCATGAAAGACTGACACAAGTAAGCTCGATACATTTTTTGTGTCCTTTTACAAGTCCAAAAAAGAGATAAAAGTATACTCGATGGGAGAGAATGAGTGGCTTAACAACATGCTCCTATGTTCCAAGCACATGGAACAAACCTAAGAAAAATGAATGCAAATGGTACAAACAAGTGATATCCACTCTTAGCAGTTGTTCTCTCCTTAGGTAGGTGGATGTGAAATGGAGGCCAAATAATGCAAGAAGTAGATGGTTCTGGATATTGCATAACGGTAAGCAGGATATGGGAAAACAACAATGCAATGAAGAGAAGCATGACACAAACAACAAATGCATAGGCGACCATTAAGCAACAAGAAAAATTTTCAGGAACCCCCACAGTATGTGTCCAGAATATAGATAAAGAGAGGAAAATGAGATTCAATCTTCAAGTCATGATGGGGCTAAAGGAGGGATCCCGGTATTATGGGAAAACACAATGTGGGCACCGAATGGAAATCCAGGTGCTTACTAGAGTGCCCATGAAGGGTATGCACTACTAGACTAGTTACGATGTGCAAAAGGAGTGGCTAGTGTTGCAACCAGATGGGTTAGAAACTAAGGAATTGTGATGGAAGAGTGGAAGGTTAATAATGCTAGGTGGGAAACGTAGGGAAAAATCTATCCCTATATGCCAGTTTGGAAACATGTACCTCAATTTTAGTTGATGTCACCATCTTTGTAAAAACAACATCCCTAGAATCCTATCAACACATGTAAACTAGATTCCAAGGTCAAAACACATAGTGAAATCTCATAAAATAATTTTTTTTTGACTTTTTGGATATGATATATGCAAAAAAAAAGCACTCACACCACACACCTATGTAAAAAGAACTACGCATCTTGATGGTTTACACAAAGTAGAGCCCATTGCAAGGCTTAAGCCAAAAATATTTGTCATCATCGATGAACTCATGAGCCATTGTTAGCATCATATGACACACCATGCAGGGGCCATGTCACATAAAAATGAATCTTTGTGGCCAAAGGTACTCATCATGAGTGGTTCACGAGCTATAAAAGCTCTTTTATGGGATCCATCAAGAAATAAAGGAAGTACAAAACAAAAATCTTCGAAGGAAGGGGAAGTAGAGAATTTAGTGGTGAGTTATGAAAAATATAACCAAGGAGGAAATGGGTCAAGACTGGGAGGTCTACTGGATGCCCCAAAGAATGCCCCTAGTCTCGGGTCAAGACTCATCATGCTAACTCTCATTTGTTCTAAATGAGGACAAGATGATTGGTGCATCACCTCATTCTTTGGATTTTCGATGGAAGCTATGACTTATAGGATGGCCTCTTATTGATTCATATGGATATCGGTGGCCACCCACCTTTTCCAACTGGCTCAAAACAGTTTTCTGGCAATTTTGGCAATTTACTATTTTTAGCAGTTTTCACTTCTGGGGCCATTTTGAGAGCCTAAATGAAGGTTTTTCAGGATCAAGCTTATCAATGATATCCTATGACATGATTGAGGCCACAAAATGAATATCCTCAACCATACCTTTCCAACGGGCTATCATACGCCTAAAACGAAGATCGTATGCAAAAGTTACAACCCCAAGAAGTTAATGTACTAACTTACCCAAACGGGGCCCACATGACTTTTGGCGCTTCATCTCCTAGGGTTAGGTTTTTGGATGTCTAGGGTTTTTGCATTCCTGTTTATTGTAAAAGGCCTTCAGAGCCTCATTGTAATCATCTTCTTGTGAATGAGCGCAACTGTCACATCTCTTCTTAGAGATAAGCCGCCACCATTCCAACAAGCTTGTTTCCGCTGCATTTTACAGTTTCAGCTTATTTCATTATTGAATAGAAAACCAGTTTTACTATACCTCTATTATTTTGTGTTAAGAATCTGTTAATAATTTGTATTCATTTCGTTCTTCTCATAAAATCCAGATCATTGGTATTAGAGCAGTCTTCTCCTTGTCGTCTTAATGCATGTCCCCAACAAGGTTAGAGTACAAAGAGTTGGGTCTTGATCTTGTTTCTCTTGAGGAAAAAAGCTCTTGCATGCCCAAGAAACCTCTCATGGAAGGAGAAAAGAAAGATGACGGGATAGGAGATCCTTTCAAACTATTGATTGAGGAAGCCCTCACGCAACATAGGAACGAGATGATGGATAGTTTCGCACAAATCCATCGACGGTTACCAACAGGCGATGCATCTTCTTCGAGCGGAGGCACCACCCCCTTCAAGGTACAAATAAACTTCGATATTCCTATATTTGAAGGTCAGATAGACGCAGATGTTGTAGACAAGTTGTTTAATATGCTAGAAGGGTATATTTTTGTCCATAACTTCTCGAATAGAGAAAAGATTACTTTTTCCCTCCTCAAAGTCGTCCCCCATGTTAAATATTGGTGGGAAACGTTCTGTGAGCAAAAGGAAACAGAGGAACCCTCATTATTTACAGTCACAACCACTCGGGATTCCTTCAGGGATGCTATTAAGGAACAATACTACCCTGTCAGAAGTTATGATGACTTATATACCAAATGGATCACACTGTGGCAAGAAAGAGACCAAGCAGTGTCAGATTTCACAAATATCTTCCATACCTTGCTCACCAAGTTGGGTATCAAAGATTCTGAGCGGCATCTGGTGCTCAGGTATTGTGGTGATCTGCACAGATACATCTAGACCGAAATGGAATTTCTAGACATCTCATCCTTGGGTGCAGCCTACCGATATGTCGTCAAAATCGAGCAGAAGCTCAAACAAAAGACGCAACAATTTGGGCCTGGGAACCCCTCACAATGAAAGCCAGGAAAGGGTGACCCCAACCCATAGAACAAAGGACAGAGCAAATATGGACAGTATCAGGACAACTAGTCCAAGCCGCAAGAAAAGAGGGACACTGGAAAGACAAAGAAAGATACCAGGAAGTGGTGCTACTTCTATAAGAGCCCTTGACATAAGACTGTTGATTGTTGCTCAAAGCAGTCACTGGTGGCCGAAGTGAAAGCCTCTGAATCAGATGTGGATTCTGACTCTGAACCAGAACCAAAAAGAGGAAGACGGATCATTGACGTGGAACCCAGTGCCACCGTTGCTACCACCAAGCTCCAACCTAGTGAACCAGACGAGGTAGAAGAATGAGAGTGCCTCTTCCATTCACAAATGTGGGTAAAGGGCACCTCGCTGCACTTCATTTTTGATAATGGTAGCCAGAAGAACCTCATCTATGCAGAGGTCATCGAGTGGCTGGCCCTGCCCACAAAACCTCACCCACAACCCTATACCATTGGATGGCTCCGCCAAGGAAACGATCTCTGTGTAAGCCAATAGTGTCGATTTTCATATCGCATCAAGCCCTTCAAAGACGAGGTATTGTGTGATGTTGCTCCTCTCGAAGTTTGTGATGTTATTTTTGGCCAACCTTATTTATGGAAACATCATGCTATATATGAGTCTAGGCCTCGTAGTGTTATTATTACTTTGAACAGGAAATTGCACATGATACCTGAGGCAGTCCCACCTAGTGTTATTTCCTTGATCCCTGCTGAGTAATGCAGGAGGGTCATCTCTCAGACGGGGAAGTTTGTCTTCTTTATGATTCTCTCTCAGAATAAGTGAAAGATCACAACCACATCCAGGGTCTCTGCAGCTGACCTCTCCACATAGCAGAAGCAAGTAGACAAGGTCGTGGAAGAATACTCAGATATCTTCTCCTCACCTACTAGGGTACCTCTGCACTGCCAGGTCAAGCACCCCATCGATCTGACCCCTGGTGCACCGCTGCCCAATGGGCCAGTCTATCGTCTCTCTCTATTAGAGAGTGAGGAGATCAAGCAACAAATCCAAGAACTTCTCCACAAGGGGCACATCCATCCCAGCTCATCACCTTGCGGGAGCCCAATCATGCTGGTACAGAAGAAAGATGGAACCTGGTGACTCTGCATTGATTATCGGGCTTTGAATAAAATCACAGTCAGAAAACGATACCCGATTCCCTGAATTGACGACCTCCTTGATCAACTCATGGGGGATAAATACTTCAGTAAGATTGATCTGAAGTTTGGCTACCACCAGGTCCCGATAGAACAGACAGATGTATGGAAGATCACCTTCAAGTCAAAGGAAGGCCTTTTTGAATGGTTGGTCATGCCCTTTGGTTTGAGAAATGCCCCGACCACTTTCATGAGGATGATGGACAATATCCTGCGACCATTCACCAATAATTTTGTAGCGGTGTATCTGGATGACATTCTCATTTACAACAAGACTTGGGATGAACACTTGCAACATATTCAACAGGTTCTGCACACCCTGCGGAATCACAAGTTGTACGCCAACTTGGAAAAATGCTCCTTCGGCATGGACAGGGTCCATTACCTGGGCTACATCATTGATCAGCATGGTGTACATGTGGATCTAGCCAAGATCCAAGTCATTTGTGACTGTCTAGCCCCAACCACACTCACTGAGCTTCAGAGCTTCTTGGGCCTTGTCAATTTCTACCATAGGTTTGTGTTGGGATTCTCACATATTGCATGGGCCCTCAACCAAATCACGAGGGGTGGTGGTAAGGAAAAATTTATGTGGGGTCGATCCCAACAACAAGCGTTCGATGATTTGAAGTAGCGGTTGTGATCATCCCCAGTACTTTCACTACCAGACCTGCAACATCCCTTTGAGATCGAGACAGATGCTTCAGACTATGTTGTGGGCACCGTTCTCACTCAGCACGACCACCCTGGCCTATCATAGTGAGACACTATCCGATGCTGTCTGTAAGTACCCTACTTACGAAAAAAAAATTTACTCCATTGTGCAAGCCTGCCGCCAGTGGAGACATTACATTCTTGGGAAGGAGACAGTCATCCACACTGATCATAAGCCACTGCAGTTTATGTAGACACAAGGAAAATTGTAGAATGACCACCATCAAAAGTGGTCCACATACTTGCAACAATTCCACCTCAACATCAAGTATAAAACAGGAAGCACCAATCACGTCGTTGATTTCCTTAGTAGACCACCAGCCGCGACACTCACCACGGTGTTAGACTCTTGTGGCCATGAGACCTCTGGATGGCCCCAACTCTATGAGACAGACCCGAACTTCACCACCACCTACCAAATGTTGGGTGCAAACATAGTTGTTGATAATTTCTATCTTCAGGATGGGTTGTTGTGTTGTCTGGTCCATATTTGTGTTCCATCAAGCGAGCGAGTGAAGCTAATTTGGGAAGCCCACTACAGTCGGGTGGTAGGACACTTTGGCGTCGAAAAGACAGTGGCGATGCTACAGAAACATTTCTACTAGCTGAAACTTCGACAAGAGGTCAACAAGTATATCAGGTCCTGCACTGCCTACGCTATTGCAAAACCAACCACTAAGAAACAGGGCCTGTACACCCCTCTTCCTACTCCTGACAGGCCATGGGTATCCATCTCAATGGAATACATGTTGGGCCTCTCATCCACCAAGTGGGGAAATGACTGTGTTTTTGTGGTTGTTAACCGCTTTTCTAAGATGGCAATTCTGGTTGCCTGCAAGAAGAGCATCACATCAGAGGCCACTGCCAAGCTCTTCTTTGAATAGGTCTGGGTACATTTTGGACACCCACAAACCATTGTCTTAGATAGGGATAGTCAATTTCTCAGCACATTTTGGTCAAGCCTCTAGTCACTGCTGGACACCAAGCTAACCAAATCCACGACCTTCCACCCCCAAACAGATGGCCAAACTGAGGTCGTAAATCGAATGGTTGTGCATATCCTTCGCATGTATAATGCAAAGCACCCTTGCACATGGGATGAGAGCCTTCCCTATGTACAACATAGCTACAACTGAGCCCTGCATAGCTCAACCGGCCACAACCCCTTTCAGGTGGGGTTGGGATTCCAACCATTAGATCCCATAGATGTTGCACTTCCCCTCGCGATCACCTCGACCGACTCATCTCCTGTTCCAACTGAAGCTGACAAAGCCACCTGGTTCATTGAGCATATCCAACACATACACCAATAGGTTCATGATATACTACAAAAGTCCAATGACAAGTACAAACAACACCATGATCAACATCGGGTGCCACATAAGTTTCAGGTGGGAGACAAAGTTTAGTTGCACTTGTAGAAAGAACGCCTTACAGGACCCCATCGAAAGCTTCACCCACTCTGTTATGGGTCGTACACCATCAACAAGGCCATGGGGGATAATGTTTTTGAGCTCAACATTCCTCCTTTCCTTGGCCTGCACCCAGTGTTCAACGTGGATCTCCTTTGCCCTTATTTCCCACCATTATTGGACACCTCAGACGTAGCAGAACAGCTGACA
>JZKD02S1999897.1:986846-997374 GCA_000966675.3 Picea glauca
GTAAATCAATTTGAAGTTATATACATCATCGATTTATATTTTCAGGTTGGTTTGGATGTTTAAAGGTTTGCAGTTTTTCCTCTGAAATTGCTTTAGCAATTTTAAGACCTGTAAAGCTTTTGTTCCTTAATTCTTAACCCTTGTTAGAAATTTTCTTTTTTTCTTTCATCATTGTCTATTGAAATATAAGATTCTTTCATGATAAAAGCCTTATATTTCTCTGTAATGTTCATTTGTTGTTTATAATTCTCGAAATTGTTATAAAACCAGGAAACGGCCTTGAATGTGTTTTACATTACTGTTTTAGATTTTAAAATTGTTTTCTTTGATCTCATCTCTGAAAATCTGAAGTGCCAAATTGATTAAAATCCCTTTATAAACCTTAAAAACTTTCATTATCCATGACTGTCCCTAGTAGCAGACAACCTAACGTAGAACCGGGCCTTCAGGATCAAACCAACATTTCCCTTAGTTTATTTAATACTATTTTACAAACAACGACTAACAGATGCATTGAAAAACATGTTGGTATAGGGTCACACAACAACATAGGAGTTTCCAGGTTTTTCTAGAGTGTATAATTCTCTCAGTGGGTCATTTTATTTGTTATGGGAGCCCTTATTTGACCTTAATAAAAGCATCATTGGACTGGTTTTCCCTTCGAGGTTTTTCCATGGGTTTACCCAAAAATCTTGATGTTGTTATGTGCTTGATTTTGTTTCGTAGTTTATGCTTCTGATGTATGTTTAGTTGATTACTCATCTATGCTTTTAGTATATAAAGTGATTTTATTTTCAGCTATCTGCTGGGTGTTGAGTAGAGTGGTAAGTGATCAACATGGTATGAGTGCATACCAAGGGTTGAATCTGCTCAGGATTTTAATTTTCAACATGGTATCAGAGCCTAGTCTCTAAATGGAGGAAACCAAGAGGACAAATATTATCAGGTAAATAACCATTAGGGGAAATCAAAGGATATATTTTTAGGGAAACAATAGTATTGGGCAGAACAAGTGTTTTTTTACAGGGATACAAAGGCATCCATGAGTCACAGTGTAGACAATCGCGAACATCCGCAAGTCACATAAGGACGAGTCACATATATCCACAGGAATTGAAAGTTCAAAAGAAGAAGGAAGTGAAGGAAAAGAGGGTGTTGCTAGAATTTGTAAAGGATCACTTGATTCCACACATTTCTGAGAAGAAATATGCCAAGGAAATGCATGATGCTTTGGTGAGTCTATACCAAAACAAGAATACAAGAAGTTTTCTACATTTGAAGCACCAACTTCAAGTTGTCAAGATGTCTAGTGAGGACACAATTTTCAACTATATTATAAAGATTACATAGATCTAAGATCAGCTTGCAACGATTGGCGAGACAATATAAGATGCTGAGTTGGTAAATGTAGCTTTGAGAGGTCTTTCCAAGTCTTGGGAACCTTTTGTGCAAGGGATATGTGCACGAGAGGTAGTGCCAGTTGTTAGTACCTAGATACATGGGTTAAAATTTTAAATCTTGTTCCGAATTTTGGTAGCGCAATGTGCAAAGCTTACGTAAGGCGCACTACCAGAAGCAATGCATTTTTGCAACGCAAGCCAAACTAAATTTCACTTTCTCAATTTTTTTGGTATTTCACCATTTTCCGTTAGACTTTATTGAGGCCTCTCGTTTCCTTTAGTGAATGTTGCAATATGTTCATGTACTTTAATGAGTCGGGGTCTATCCCTATCCCTTTATTCCATCAAAAGTGCTAATCTAGTCCCGGTCCTATTTTTCCCAAAAGCTAAATTATTAAAATTATTACCGGTCATATTTTTCCCAGAAGCTAAATTATTAAAATTATTAGTATTAAAATCATTTTAAGTGATTTGAGGTCTAATAGTTTTTATTATTACTCATTTTGGATAAAATTAAAAAATTATTGGATACTTTGAAGTCAAACTTAAGATACAATGGAGGTCATACTTAACATGACCAAACATCATCTAAAGTCTCCAAGTATCAAGCACCTACACAAGGTGCCAAGGGGAGAGCCCACAAGGAGCCAAATCTCGTGCACTACGTATCAAAAGAGCATGAAAATGTTGATGAATATAAACAAATGATTTATTTTTCTTATATATGTGGGATATTTCCCATAATGAAAAATAAAAATGCTAAAGAAATAGAGAATCGAGGGTGTCGATATGCATATTGTTGGTGTTCTTGAGAAAAATAACTAGGCAACATCAGTGAGTAACAGTGGCATGGACTCTGTTTGTGAAATGATAGAGGTATACAAAAATAATCAGCTATCCAGGAACGCGTCCAAGGACCAAATTATGATATATTTCAATCAGTTTTATGACCGGTTGCCAAACCCTAATGGACCAAAAACTATGGATTACATAACCTATCAAGCATGTCCGCTGTGTCATTTATAATTGGTGATAGAAGTTTTAATATCACTCCTGAGAAATGTATTCTTAAAATTGGCGAGGTGAAACTCCTCCAGTCAAGACTCAGGATCCAGGTCGTATTATGGCAGGTCCAGCTAGTGGGAACACTACATTACTTAGTGAACCAAAACCTCCACCATGTTGTGACTTGAATTCATGTTAATATGACACAGTTTGAAATATTTTACTGTCATTGCAATAAATTATGTAATTTTCCCTATTCCAGAGAACACAACTATCTACAAAATAAAATGGTCGAGGACTTAATAGTGAAAACTCTTGCAAGTGTTTCCTGGATTTATAGCCTCTATTATTTTTCAATATATCATTGTACCAACATATGAAGCATGATGGAGGAGTACCATATGGTGATCGTACCCTTGTTGTTGATAATCCAATCACTACTGGAGGCACCTTATCTGCAGTCATGAGATTATTGGAGCGTGTTGCTACCAAAGTTGTTAAAATATCAAGTGTTGATTTCCCAACGAGCATCAAGGCTTGTCAATGCGGGAGTAAGTTGTGGTTTTCTTCAATAAACTGGAGGAGTACAGGTTTAAGAAAAATGAAGAGACTTAGAAAATTGTCATCCAATGACTTTATGGAAAAGGATTTGTGAGTTAGGTAGAGGATCATCATCAAAAGCACTTGGCAACTTCAGGGTTCTAGAGGTTGATGATAAGTGGCAGAGAACTCAATAGTAAAAGGATTCTCTCCTTATTCCTCTAAATTATGAACATGTGGACAACATATTAAATAAATATATCGAGTCAACTCCAGATCCAAATTTCCAGGCATTAAATATGATAATGGAAATCAACAATTGAAAGACTTAGGTTAATTCAACTTCTCCATATCATTTAATAGATTTAAAGGGCATGCAGTTCTATTAGTTCCAGATTATTTTTCAACTAATTAGAGAGTGTGTTTCAACTTGTGACAGTTTGTTGTTTGTATTTAAATGATCATTTTGAAGGTAGAAGGCATCTCCCTCCGGGAAGGAAGCATGAGGTTGAGTGTGAAGGGTTCAAGGAGTGAGATCTGGGAATTGTATTGTAGAGAGATTCATGCCTTGCAACACCTCATGCTCATGGATTCATACATTCTGATAATTAAACTGTGTTCTTATTGCAATCATGCTCTTTTTTTTGCTTGCTTTAATACAATTTGGATTTCTTTAATCCATTAATTTCCATGCAGTTTCAACTACGATTATAACAAATATTTTGTTGTTAATCACATGTCTTTGTAAAGTTGTGTTCAAAGTATTTATTTCAAGTTTAAAATGATATTTTAAATTTGAAAATCCTCCTAGTGGATATATGGGTTAGAAGACTATTGACTTATATGTTCATATTTTTTTCCTATTCTTCCATCTTATTGTCCATTTAAATGTCTAGTTTCTAACGTGAATTCCCTTGATATGTTCATATTTTTTTCCTATTCTTCCATCTTATTGTCCATTTAAATGTCTAGTTTCCAACATGAATTCCCTTGACTATATGAAGTACTGCTGATCATTTGATTTTATGTTGATGATTTTTACCATATCCTTTACCTGTCAACCTACTTGATCCACTTATCCAAACGAATCAACCATTTCAATAACTAAGATGTGCTAGGCATGTTTCTCTTTGCAATCAAGAGCATATTCTAGTGCTAACACCAGGGTTTGATAGATTATGGACTGATTGTATTCAAGAGGAGACTCGATTAATTCCTGGGATTGTTTGAAGAGGAGTCATGATGAGAAATTTTCTCTTGCCATCCAGGCAAGGAAGGGAAAGTTTAGGAAGATTTCCAATGGAGAGTCGGCCACTCAAGATGGAAAGAAGAATAAGGACATGAGCAAAGTCAACTGATTTGCATGTCACAAGTTTGGACATTATGCAGGAGAATGTTTGCATAGGAAGACGGGGGGAAATGAAAGTCATTCAAAGGTAGTTGCATTGGAAAATACTCAATCGGATGAGTTTTACAATAATTTTGAACATATATAGTTCTTACTTATTTCCCATACTTCCTTGAGAATTATATCACATAATGCATGGTTGATAGATAATGGAGCCACATGTCATATGACATGAGCGCGAGAGGTGTTCAAGAGATTCACAGAGTCTTACTTAGAGATGCATGTGGAATTTGGTATGGGGACCAAGCATGCAGTGAAGCAATTTGGAACAATGGCATTCCAGATGGAGTCAGAAGGATAATTGAGAGTACATGATGTGTTATGGGAGAAAAAACTCAAGAGGAGTGTGATCTCAGTCTCAGTGATTGAGAAGAAGGGATGTGAGGTATTATTCCGAGATGGACAGGTGCTTATCATGCCCATATGATATAGATCATACAAAGCAACTATCTTTGGAGTTAGAGAGAGAAACTTGTATAGGATAAAGGGATAGCCTACATGAGAAATGGAAAGTAGCATAGTGACAAAGAACATGGAGTAGGTAGCTTCGAAGGTTGAGAAACTCAGACGGAGTCAACCTTCAGGTTCAGGTGGGAAGGATCATCCTTCCAAGTCTGTCAATAACGATTCATGGTACAAGATTTCCATGTAGGATGATTAGGAGCGAGAGAATTCTAGGAGCATGTTCAAAGGCAGTGTGTCTTTGGTGATAGGTTAGACCATCATGGCAGGGATAGATTCCGTGTCAGAGGGAGAATCCAATCAGGTGGATTGGAGAGTAGGTATGGTAGAAAATATGTTAGTGGAGATAGATCCAACACCATGTGGGAGAAGTACCTTCATCTCTAAGAGGGAGTGTTGATGTTTTTGGTCACATTAGATAGGTACTTCCACATTGGCATGTTTTTTTCATGTGGAAGTTGTCGAAAATATTATATTCTTCAATTTACTTTAGTTAAAAGGAATGAATTAAAGAAAAATTCTATTTATTAGTGAATTGAGTTATTTAAGGACATGCTTAACATGCAACGTGTAATCTAAATCTTAAGTGAGTGCGAGAAGTAATCTCAACCATAGATCACTTTGGAGATTACAAATAGATTGAAACTCATGATTATAAAAGCAAGGCTAGGAGAAGGAGGAATACACTTGTGTTGAGGGAGTCAACACAGTCAAGACTTTGAGAGGAAGTCACTCTTGATGAGAGAGATCAAGAGGACCTTGGTGAGAGACCAAGGTGAGGATCTTTGGTGAGATTCCAAGATCGAGAGACTCTTGGTAAGATACCAAGAGCAAGGGACCTTTAGTGAGATTCTAAGGTTGAGGATATTTGGTGAGATGCCAATATCAGGGTCTTTGGTGAGATGCCAAGATTAGAGATAACAAAGAAGGACTTTTTCTAGTTGGAGTGTAGAAGCAAAGAAGGAATTTTGCTTACACTAGAGTGAGGAGATCTCATTGGTTTGGTGAAGACAGTTCATTCAAGTATTGATGAGAGGGTTGGATAATAAAGGATCATGATTCAAGATCTTGATAGGTGGAGAGGGAATTTCATCTAGAGGTCATACAAGTCAAGGAGGAGAGACAACAGAAGCAACCACATGTGGGTTTCAAAGGAAAAAGACTAGAGGCAAGAGTAGAGTAGTACACATATTTCTGTACAAGATTTCTATACACATCCATGGGTCATAGTTTAGACAGTCGCAAACATCTGTGGGTCATAGAAGGAAAAGTTGTGGATGTGCATGGACCAGATAAGGGAAAGTCACATATGCATTGAAAAAAATGTTGGTACAGGCTCGTACAACAACACAGGAGTTTCCAGGTTTGTCTACAGTGTATAATTCTCTTAGTGGGTCATTTTCTCTGTTATAGGAGCCTTAATTTAAACTTAATAAAATCATCATTGGACTATTTTTTCCTCCGAGTTTTTGTCAGGGGTTTACCCAAAACTCTCGGTGTTCTTATGTGCTTGATTTGGTTTCCTTTTTTATGCTTTTGTTGCATATTTAGTTGATTACTAAGATATTCTTTTAGTAGATAAAGTCATTTTATTTTGAGATAACTCTCGGGCATTGATTAGAGTGGTAAAATATCAACATGGTATGAGTTCATACCAAGGGTTGAATCCTCTTGGAGAAAATTTCAACAAGAGGCGTGTCGACAACCTCCACATCAACATAAATAGTCTTACCACCTAACTCGATGGTTAAGGTGGTGATTATTCCATGGGGTTGGAACATGTGTTCATCAAATGCTTTCAATTGTGTTGTAGAAATGTTGAGCTTATTAGAGCCAAGGGCCTTCAAACAAGAAATAAACATGAAGCAAGTAGAGGCTCCTTCATCCACCACTGTCAATTAGATGTTTTTTCCAATGAGCATACTATGATCTGGAAAGTGACCTGATGGGAGATCCTATGAGTAACCTGAGAAGAATCAAAGGTCATAAAAATTGACTCCAAGGGATCAACCCCACCTATGGAAGACAATAAGGATTTGTGTTGCGCTGGAAAACTTTGGAGGACTTCAATCGCAGACATGGCACATGGTTCCTGGGACAAGTCTTCCACAATACTGTAGTTCTGGGAAGACCGTGTGTTTAGATTATTCACCGTGCATCAAAGAACACTCTTTTGTGGGTGAAGCGGTGCATCAAAATATGGATTCTCAATATGAAGAGAGCCACTAGGTTGGGAAGCAGTTGTTGTTTCTGGGAAAACATGGGAAGGCTCAAGAATGTTATAGTTTTTGGCCCTAGTATGCAAATTGACCGTTTGGTCGCACATGGAAATGACAACATTCAAGGAATACCCCTCATCGTGAGGGGTACCTGCCATGCCCCCTTGCAGAGGGGCATGATTTGTGGCAAACATGTTTTGTGGTTGATGGGGGAAGGATGGGTTAAGAAAATAGGTTGTTGGGGGGATCGTTGTGTTGAATTTTCTGATTTTCAGATCTGATAATTATTGCCTTAAGATACTGTTATCATAGAATAATTACACACTGAAAATATCAACTGAAAATAGTATGTAAAATATTGTATGAGATGATATGAGATATGATATGATGTGAGATGATATGGGATATGAGATGATGTGAGATGATATGAGATAATATTGTATAATATATTACAATTGAGCGCCCCGACAGATATACTTGGGCTGAGTGCCCTTTCATTAATGGACATGTCTTTTCCATTATTTCCTTTCATTAATTAATTAATTATTAATTTATTATTATTTATATTTATATATTATATTATAAATATATTATTTATATATTTATAATATAATGTAATAAACATGACCAATTTGGGAGAATGTTTGCCCGATGCTGAAACATCAACACTCCCTCTCAGTGAGGGAGACATTCTGCATCACGTCAATCTTGTCTCTGAAGTATAAAAACTTCACCCTAGACTCATGGAACTTGTCTATCAGTCTTGGGAGATGTCTCTCTCCCACCTGAACTTGAGGGGGAATGACCTTTATGCCTCTCCCTCTGAGCCAAATAACTCTCTCTGAGATCAAGCTCACTTTGGGTCCACTTGTGATAACATCTAGCATCTCAAGTCTTTATCACTCCTAGTCAAATTAACATGACTAAGGATAAATACTACACCTAGGCCATTCACCACTAACAAAGCCCCGTGAGTGAATGTATCATTCTCCCTTGGTCAAATTGACAATACCAATTTAGGAGAATGTTTGCCTGATGCTAAAACATCAAATAGAATCTAGCATATTGAGTCTTTATCACTCCTAATAAAATCAACATGACTAAGGAGAAAGACTACACTTGGTCTATTCACTACTAGCAAATCCCTCTGAGTGAATGTATCATTTTCCCTTGGTCAAATAATCATGACCAATCTGGGAGAATGTCTTCCTAATGCTGAAACGTCAACTAGAATCTAGCATCTCAAGTCTTTAGCACTCCTAGTCAAATCAACATGACTAAGGAGAAAGACTACACGTGGGCCATTCACGACTAGCAAATCCTCGTGAGTGAATGTATCATTTTCCCTTGGTCAAATTGGCATGACCAATCTGGGAGAATGTCTACCCAATGCTGAAACATCAACTAGCATCTAACATCTAGAGTCTTTATCACTCCTAGTAAAATTAGCATGACTAAGGAGAAATACTACACCTGGGCCATTCACCACTAGAAAATCCCCATGAGTGAATGTATCATTTTCCCTTGGTCAAATCAACATGACCAATCTAGGATAATTTCTTCTCGATGATGAAACATCAACTAGCATCTAGCATCTCAAGTCTTTATCACTCCTATTCAAATCAACATGACTAAGGAGAAACACTACACTTGGGTCATTTACCACTAGCAAAGACCCGTGAGTGAATGCATCATTTTCCTTGATCAAATCGACATGAACAATCTAGGAGAATGTCTACTCGATGCTGAAACATCAATTAGAATTTAACATCCTGAGTCTTTATCACTCTTATTCAAATCGACATGACTAAGGATAAAGACTACACCTGGACCATTCACCACTAGCAAATCCTCATGAATGGATATATCATTTTCCCTTGGTCGATTCAACATGACCAATATGGGAGAATGTCTTCCCTATGATGAAACATCAACTAGCATCTAACATCTCGAGTCTTTATCACTCCTAGTCAAATCAACATGACTAAGGAGAAATACTACACCTGGGCCATTCACCACTAGCAAATCCCTGTGAGTGAATGTATCATTTTCCCTTGGTCAAATCGACATGACCAATATAGGATAATGTTTTCCCGATGTTGCATATTGATCTTGTAGATCCATTTGGAAGTCACCATTGATTTTTGTGGATTTTAACCTTGTACAATTATTTACTGCACACATATTTTCAGTAAAAGAATAGAAAAGATACAGTGGAAAATACACACATTACACAAAGATTTTTCCCATGGAAACCCAAATCAGGAAAACCAACATATTCTATATTCATTCACACCATACATTGTTTACAATACTATATACATATAGGATCTAGGGGCATCCAAAACCCTAACCCAATGACTTGGATTAGTCAAAAACCCTAATTTCTTAACTGGAAATAGAAAACCATCGACAAAAAACCATGTGCCGAAAAGCTGCCCAATAATGGACACAAAAATCTAGGTGACATGAAAAATGAGGGAAAAAGGAAACACGTTTCTGGAGGCAAAAAATATAACACATACCCAAAATATAACTGGAGCTAGTCGTGCAAAGAATATAACACATACCCAACATTCTCCCACTTGTTTTCTTTGCATACAGGGGGTTACATGGTTACATAGTCAACAATATAGGGCAACAATTCCCATAAATCCTCTACACCAAGAGAACTTCTTAGTGCTCACATATTTTTTTAATGAAGCCGCAACATCTTCAAAGTGTCCACCTTCATCAACAACACTTTATTTTCTTCAACCATGTCTCTCACAAAGTGATATTGAACATCAATATGATTTTTCATTGAATGATAAGCCGGGTTCTTCGCTAGAAAAATTGCACTCTGACTATCACAATCTATCCTTACAACTTGTTGTACCAACCCAATACTTGAACACAATCTTTGCAACCATACTGCTTCCTTTCTTGCATGAGTGGATGCCATGTATTCAACTTCTGTAGTTGAAAGTTCCACTACAGACTGTATTTTTCTCATCCAACTAATTGCTCCTCCAAACAAGTTAAACACATACCCTTTTGTAGATATCCTACGATCCAGATCTCCAACCCAGTCTACATCCACAAAGCCATGTATGTACAACACTCTATCCAATCCTGGTATTCATTGGTAGCAAAATCCATAGATAGCAGTGGCATGCAAATACCTGAAAACACTTTTTACTGTTGTCCAATGCTCATTCTGTGGTTTTGACATATACATGCTCAAAACTCCCACTGCATGTGCAATGTACGGTCTATTACATATCATTGCATGCATCAAACTGCTAACTGCACTTGCATATGGAACACGAGACATGTCCTCCTCCTCTTCCTTTGTCTTGGGACACTGATATGTAGATAACTTTACACCAATAGGAATAGGGTGTTGGAAGATTGGTTGTTGTCATTGATGTCAACCCTAGTCATGGGTTTTGGACCAGAAGATTGATGAAGTTATTTGGACATGAAGGAAAATGAAAATGAAGATACAACAC
>JZKD02S1999897.1:1014010-1028632 GCA_000966675.3 Picea glauca
ACTAGGAGGTATAATTACAACTAATGGCCTAAAGCCAACATAAATAAAATAACATTACTAATATAATATGCCCCAATTAAGGGGTAATGAGCCAATATTAGGGCTTAACAGAATATGCATGAGGTGCTCTATGGATCTAATGTTTTTCTCTTTTTAGAGGGTATGCGCGCTCATGCGTGTAATCCAAATATTTAGAAGTGGGTGAATTTTGGTTTGCTTCCGCTCCATACCTCAAAGGGAGTCCAATCCTTGACACATCTATGAGAAGATCTGTTATGAATGTGGTTATCGCATGTAAGTACATCATCCCAAAGATTTGGCAGTAGATATCTTGAATGCAACATGCAAGTGGCCATATCCTTGAGAGATCTGTTCTTTCGCTCGTTTACTCTATTTTGTTGTGGAGTGTAAGGTACTGTATGCTACAACTGTATAACTATCTTTGAAAAAATATGTTGGAAATATCGACTCACATATTCCCCCCCATTTTCTGTGTGAAGGATTTTGATCTTTCTCTTGGATTGATTCTCTACATGTGCTTTGAAGTATTTGAGATGCTAAAAAAATTTAGACTTCATCCTGAGAAAATACACCCAAGTTTGTTGTGAGAAATAATCAACAAATGCAAGCATGTACCTTGCTTTGTTGATGGATGGATGAGGAAAGGGTCCCATCAGAACACTATCAATGAGCTCTAAAGGAGAAGAGGTCATCTAGGACTTCCCTTTATCAAACTTCTCTTTAGGATGTTTTCCAAGAACACATCCTTGAAAAACTCCTTTGGAAACGTGTATGCTCGGAAACTTGGTGACCATTTCCTATTTGCATAATTGTTGCATGTATTTGAAGTTTAGATTGTCAAATCTCTCGTGCCATAATCTACTATCATCATCAACATGCGTTAGTAATAATGAAGAATCATATTTATCAATAAACTTACTTAAAGTATACAAATGAGATAGATGGTTTACCTCACGAACAACATGTTAGCACTGGAATTTACACTTTGACTGCTAAAGTGCAAGCTCAGTACCCATCAATAGGTTTATGAGATAAGTCTTAAAATGTGGTGTCAAATGGATAAAAATCAGTTCAACAATGTCAAGACACAATAAATTCTAGATGAAATGCATCAACAAAAGAGGTCTTGTTTAACTTAGGTCGGGGTTTTGAGGATCAGTGTGGATAGAAGGAAGAATTAGTAAGAAAAATGAAGTGAGTCTACCACTAGCATCAGGATTTTACAGTATACAAAGGAGAGAAAACCTTAAGATACAAGAGCTTCTTAAATCCAAGATAAAAAACTCTGAGAAATTTATAACATCATCACAATCAAACATCCATTGCAATACAAATACAAAATATCATTTGAATCATTCAATGACAGTAAAAATTCAAAGTGAGAGAGAGATAGTATGGAAAGAGAGAAAATTGACTTCCATTAAACAAAATTTCATCAAGTCTGATACATCAAACTAGAGTAGGCTTTGTTATATTAAAATCACCAAAAGAGTCTTTTACATCAACCATTCAAACCCGCAAAATTTATTCTAATTATTCTTTAATATCCTAGAAATGGAATGATAGCATACAATGCGAGTTCATCCACTAACATGGGATTATTTTATCTTAAACTAAGGTAAAAACACCTGTACAAACTGGAAATAACAAACTGCTACAAAAAAGGCTAATGTTGGCAGCTATCCTAACCCCTTAATATTGCATAATGAGGTGTCCTTTGAGCGCATTTATTTTGTTTCCAGGTATCCTCCAACTTTAAACTGACTTCAAAATAGTTGTGACTTGCTCCCCTAGCCATCTGGTGACCGTTGATCCTCTTGAATCCATCAAAATAAGAGTTTGCAGTGAATCTTGTAGCATTGACTGTATCAGCCAGTTCGCAGTGGAATTCACAATGAAGTTTGCAACGTTTGACTGTGTAGACTAGTTCGTTGTGGAATTTGCAGCAAAGTTTGTAGCGTTTGACTGTGTTGACCAGTTCAAAGTGCCAGGTGCTGCGAAATGTCCTGTAGCTACCCAATCTGTCCAGTTTAATCCCCAAAAAACTCAAAATCTTTCTCCAGAGTTAGGTATGCATGTAGAAGCATCATAATATGGTGTATGAGCGAACAACTCAGTCATAACAACATAATTCCTCAAAAAATATTAAAAAATGCAAGCATAAGCACTTCCAAAACTGAGATTCTTTAAGACATTTCACTTCACTTCCTGAGTCTGGTGCTCCTTCTTGTGGCAGATTGGGCTAGCTTATTCAAATTCCTTTGGGCTAATTCTTCCTTAAAAGGTTGCAACTCTAGTTTAAGTCTTTTGATTTGAGCTTGTAAATCCCTGTTCTGTTTGTATAAATTCTTAAGCTGCCTATGGAGGGGCATAAATCTCTTTGCTATAAACCTAGTTTTATCAATAGTGTCTAGATACATATCCATAATATCCTTCAACTTTTTTTCTCTCAGCCAACCCTTCTCCCTTCAATTCAACAATATCCTTTCCGGCTTCTCTAAGCTATCTGATCATCCTTTTAAAAGTAGTTTTCTCTGGAGGGGTGGTTATGTCTATCAACTCAATGTGTTTTTCAATAGCTTAAATTTTACCTTTACCCTTTATCTTTATTGGAGCTTCTGTTATGTCCTCTTTTTCAACACTTTCCTTCTTTGTTGATGACCTGGTGAAGGGCCTCCTAGATTTAGCTTCAACTGCAAAAAATGGTGATGGGAAAGTAACCTCCTTCCCTTTGTGCCTCTGGCTTTGGCTGATGGAATTTCTGCTAATTCTGGAGCTAGTTGGGGTGAAAATTCCATTTGTGGAGAGTAATGAGATCCCCCTTCTTCTTCTTGTTCCTTATGAGCCTAATAATTTTTAGCAATGTCTTTTCTCTTCCTCTTCCTACTTGTCTCTGTGTGAAAAATGTTGTCAGCATGAAGAGGACTCTGCACTTTAGATTGTGGAGTAGGAGAAACATTCAATTGCAACTGTGCAGAGGCAATGAACTACTCCCAATCAATGTTTTTATTCTTTAACTCCTCCATCACAAGCATATTAATCAACCCTGAGTGAAAAACACTTGTGTCCACAGCCTTGGACTTGGCTTGGACCCTGTCAACCATTTTCCCAATGCTTCTAAACAAATAGAAAGGGAGGTTCATGAGGTCTTTGCCTATGAAGTGCAACAAAATTATAATGTGGTACTGATAAATCATATTGAACCTGCCCTCATAGGTAAAATATCTCTAGATCACCCTTATAATCTTATCAAATCCTTCAACCATGTGGCTCCTAGGTACTCCCTTTGATAGGTTATCTCCATGACATTTTGGTTTAAGGAATTCTTTATAGAAGGATGCAATTAGATTCATGGACTTAAACCATCTTTCACCAGTTTTTGGTATCTCAGTAGCTATTTCTATAGTTTCTTCATATACCTCAAGTTCAAGAGTCCCCACCTTAGTTTCGGTTCCATCAAATTTCAAGGCAAATTCTCTAGCTACTTTAGGGTGCCCCCTCTGCTTCTTCTAACAAAAATTGAAACATCCCACTCTTTGTAAAACCTCCCTAATCATAGGTTCAACATCAAACAACTGCATGTCATAAGGTTCAATCCTCACTATGCCCCCACCCTTGTGAGCCTTCTTATGTTGTGGAGTATCCATTTATGCTATAGGAATAAAACTAAGACAATAATCTGAGTGATGCAAGAGGCAAAACATAAATATGGAGGTTTTAGGGTTTGGATGGATAATATTTTCAAAGCTGGTTTTTGTCTAAGATTTTAATGTTCTTTAGCGTATTTGGCCTCCAGGTTTATGAAATGATAGTTGATAGTCAGGAAAAGAAGGAAGACTACATGGGAAAATGGAGATGCAAGGAGAAAGCTGTTGCAAACAGATTTAGTTTAACACTTCACCCTTACTTTCACAAAATCATCATAACTTTATCAGCAAAGTTATTTTCAATTTCCAAAATAGATATACTTTAAACTTGAAATCAAAATGGAAATATTAATGGTAACCAACTGGTATAGGTTGTGAGGTAAGTGAATAACAATGTTGAGTTGCTACACAGGGTTTGTAGTGCCAAAACTTGGGATTCACAACAAAATTCACAACGTAGGCAACAAAAGCCAAGTAAGGGATAGGCAAGGTGGCCTGACAGTAAAGGTTGCTTAATCTTTAGTAAAAGAGGCTGAGAGCTTTGCAATTGGCTAAGAATTGTGACAACAAAGGTAAGAGGGAGAGCTGGTAGCGTGGACCATTAGTTCGCAACACCTAGGAGAAGAGGTGATAAAACAACATTTATTGTCCTTCAACAGAGCTTAAAATGATCATGGATTACCTGGAGGATGAGGCTTGAAAATTGATGGGCTTGAGCTTGGATGAATCCACCTGCAGCTAGTCTAACCTCCAACTCATTTTTGCTAGCTAGTTCACATTATTTTCAGTAGTGCATGTCTGAAAACACCTGTTTTTGCAGCGCCAAGCTAGGAACAATTTGAAATCTTGGGAAAACAGTTAGAAGAGCTTTAAATGATGAAATCCCATATTATTTCCTTAAAAACATGAGTGTTGAAAACAACGAGATTGATTGACAAAGCATCATAAGTGAAATCATGGCGATGAGAGAAAAGTGTACTTGAGATACACTGTGAAATGTCTGATGAGATGGCAACGTACAAAAATAAATTGATTTGACCTTCTAACGGGTAGAGGGACAAAGTGGAGGGGTTTTAGTACATCTTGAAAGTGGTAACATGTCATGGTGGTGGTGGAGGCATAAGGACGATGACTTGTCTAACCATGCCATAAAGATGAAGACATAAACCAAGGGTTTGGACCAATATTAAGACTAACTTTATTGTGCTCAAACCTAAAAGACTATAAGGAAGAGGAAAAGAGTAAAAAGTAAACAACACTAAGGATACAAAAAAAAATAAAAAAAATACTAAGGCTGAATTGACCCAATCAATTCCATGTGACAACATTGGCTCCATAGGGGATGGCATGCTCCCTGTGAGATTCCAAGAACAAGCAACTTCAGTGTCTTATCCTGGGGATATGGGGTCATTTATTCAATAGAAAGAAAAAAAAATGATATTTACAATGGAGGGGACAACCACTCATGGCTTAAGAAAAATACTTCTTCAGAAAGTGCCCATTAACAGGGCCACCAAAAATTTCAGAGTCTTCCAAGTTCTGCAATTTATAAGTGTTATTTTGAAAAACTTCAGAAATCTTGAAAGGAACAATCCATAAGGCTTCAAATTTACCATGTTTTCCTTTGTATTGTTTGGGTGTATCCCACTTGAGCACCATATCTCCCAGATGGAAATCTTATTTGTTTACCTTCTTATCAAAAGCTTGCTTGATCTTATGCTAATGGCTCTGTGCTTTATCAAGGAGTTGCTCCTTGGTTTGTTGTACTTTTACTAGCTGATGCATCCTTATGACCATATCACATGGTTCTCCTTGTTTATCCTAAAGGAACTTTTCCAAAAGAAAGGAAAGTTGAGTAGAAAAAATAGCTTCAATCCCATAAACAAACTAAAAAGGGGAAATACCAATTGATCTCTTTGTAGTGTCTCTATCAGCCCATAAGGCAAATTTCAGCTTTGAGTCCGATGCTTTCTTGTTGTCCTCCAGTAACTTCTTGATGATATTTACAAGGCTCTTGTTAGAGGATTCTGCTAAACCATTGCATTGGGGGTAATAAGGGGCAGAATGAACTAATTGAATCCCATATTCCTCACAAAATTTCACCAATGGTTCATGTTTGAAAGATGCAGCATTATTAGTAACAATATTTCTTAGGAAACCAAACCTTGACATAATATCTTCAATAAAACCAATGATTACCTGGTGTGAGGCACTCCTTGTAGGAATGGATTCTATCCATTTGGTTAAATAGTCAGTTGCAGTCAAAATCCAATGATCTTGACCACTTGACGCTGGATGAATTTCCCCAATGAATTCAAGTCCCCACTACTTGAAAGGACCAAAACCACCATAGACTTCAGAGGAAAATATTTCATTTGTTGCTTTCCTGAAAACTTCTGACATTTATCACATGCCCTAATCTTTGCAGAAACATCAATAAAAAGGCTAGGCCAAAAATACCGATCTTTGAAGATCTTATATGTTTTGTTTCTCCAAAAGTGATGACCCCCACACAAGCTTTCATGAAAATCAGTCATGGCCTTTTGAGCCTCCTGTGGATCTAGACATCTCAAGAGAGTCCCTAGAGGATATTTCCAATACAATATGTGATCAATTAGACACTATCTGATTGCTTTTAATTTCAAAGCTCTCACCTTGTTCATATTCAAACCACCAGGACGCTGCAACTTTTACAAAAAATAAATAATGTATGTGTACCAAGTGCATTCTGCTAAGTTGGGACTGATATGAGGGATTTTGACAGAGATATCAATTTTCTTATTTTTCAGAGTTTAGGTTTATGAAATTAACCCCCATTTATTTGCAATTTGATTCAGCCAACAATATAGATAAACCTTTCCCTTTTACTAACTTATTAGGCTTCATTTCAAGGTCAAACTCTATAATTTTGGAAATCCATTTGATCCTCTTTCCATCTATGTTAGGATGGCTAAGTATTTCCTTCACAGAGGCTGATGGGACATAGGAAATATTCTTGGAATGCAGAATATATACCCTGAATGATTTAAGGGATTTAATAAAAGAATAAGCATGCTTTTCCATAATATCATACCTCACCTCTACATCCCTTAATTCTCTACTAAAAAAGGAAATAGGTCGCTCCATCCCATCTGCGTTGTTTTGAAGAAGGACAAGAGTCAATGTGTCATGAGAGGAAAAATAAAATATCATAAATTCCTTTAAACAATCAGGACTAATGAGAACATGTGCTTCATTTAATGCTTGTTTGATTTGGTCAAAATAATTTTGAGCTTCAACAGTCTATTTCACCTCATTTCCCTTTCTAAGCATATATGTGATGTACTTAACTAATTCAACAAAGTTAGAGATGAATCTTCTCAAAAAAAATATTTTACCTAAGAAAGACTGGATCTCTTTCTTGGATCTAGGAAAAGACAGAGTCTGGATGGCCTCTACTCTTATTGGATCAATCCTTACCCCTTCTACTGATACAATGTGTCCCAACAACTTGCCTTCTTTCATAGAAAACAAAGATGTCTTAGGATTGAGAGACAACCCAAACTTTCTACACTTCAAGAAAAATTTCTTCAAATGATGATGATGTTCCTTATCAGATCTTGAGAAAACTGTAATATCATCCAGATAGATGACCACAAACTTGTCCTTCTCCCCAATGAAGGCAATATCCATTGCTCGTTGAAAGGTTTCTCCTGCATTCATTAGACCAAAGGGAATTTTAGCATACATGAATGTGCCCCAATGAGTAGTGAAATTTGTCTTCTCTCTATCTTCAGGTAGGACATAGATTGGATTGTAGCCTGAGAATCCATCAATCATAGACATCCTTGTTGAACCAATGACTCTCTGTAAAATACGTTCCATGTTAGGCAAGGGATAGTTATCTTTCTTGGAACTTTTGTTAAGATTTTTGAAATTAACACAAATTCTGATTTCACCATTCTTTTTCCTCACAGGGACTAGGTTGGCCACCCACTAATATTACCTTATAGGTATGATGATCTTAGCCTCAAGCAGTTTCTTGACTTCTTTTTCCATAATAGACAACAACATGGGATTTATCTATCTAAGTTTCTGCCTAAATTGCTTGGTCTCATCTTTCAAAGGGATCTTATGTTCAATGATGATTGTATCATAAGTTTGTAGATATTCATATTTACAAGAAAATACATCAACAAAATCCTTTAGTAACTTCACATACTCATCCCATTGCTCCTTTTATAAACTACTAGACAATTTGAAATATTTGGGATTTTCCTTTGTACCTAAGTTGCATTATGTCACACCAGCTTCTTCTTTTGAAACTTTGGCCTTCACAACAACATCATTTCTGTCAAATAATCTCTCCAATTGGACCAATTCCTTTGTAATATGGTTACTAGGCAGTTGGACAATCTTGTGGTCTGCAATTTTATTGAGGAAAATATCAACATGAGGGATTTTTGTATCATCATGATCTTGATCAATGTGAAGAGAAGAAAACTCTTCCACTGTTTCCAGAAATCTCTTAATCTCGAGATCATCCTCAAATACCTTCCAATGTTTGACATTGTCAGGTATAAAGGGTCTATACTTTACTTCCACATCATATTTGAGCTTGGGGGGGGGGAAAGGGATTTTAAAGTTACTTGAAAAAACAACCAAAGAATTTTCCATAACATTTTCTTCTCTTGGAACAAAAGAGATGTTAAAATCTAAGAAACAATTATCAATAAGATCCCAAACTTCATTTATGTAAGTCCTTAACCGGGGGTGTTTTTCTTGATACATATTTTTAACCTGATGCACAATTAGGTCATCATCCCCAAACACTACTAACTCCTCAATATTCATATCTTTTGCAGCCCTCAAACCCAAGGAAAAGGCCTCATACTCTGCTACATTATTTGTAGTTTCAAATTATAGTTTATAAGACAAAGATATGATTTCTTGAGTTGGGGAGATAAAAACCACTCCAACACCAACACTTTCTTTATAAGAGGCCCCGTCAAAAAACATCTTCCAAACTGGGGTATTTTGAGGAGGTGTCTCACAAGTTTTAATAGGTTGCTTTCTGATTTCAATGGGTGATTGAGGAGCATCAATGAGTTGTAAGATACTGGATACATGAACAATGGCATATGAAAGGTCCATCTGCAAAGTTTCCCCTAGTCTCTTGATCCAAGATCTTGACAATAACATCCCAAACTTAAGGGGGACATAAACCACCACAATATCCATTACGACACTCTTCATGGGCAATTGAAACAAGGTAACAACCAGGTCTTTGATCACTCCAAGGAGTTTCACTTTTCTGGAGTAAAATGAGTATATGTCATGATAGGTTTTAGTAATTTCCATACCAAGCTCATCCATGATAGTTTTAGGCATAAGGTTATGAGATGCACCTGAGTCCATCAAGAAGTTGTGCAAAAATTTATCATGAATATTCAATGATGTGTAAAATGGAGGAGAAGAGTCATCCCTGTCTTCTACCAAAGGTCCCAATATGACTACTGGTTTTTCATCTTCCAGGTTCACTGAGTCTATGGAATTGGAGGAAGGTGTAGGTTGCAGCATCTTGGAAAGATACCTTTTGAACTCTTCATTTTTAATCAGTTCTAAAAATGGTATTGGAATTTTTATATTTTGAATTTCATTCTCAAAACTAAAGGAAGAGGGATATTTCATAATCTCTTTAATTTATGGAACATGGGCCTTAATCATTGTTTGAGAGTTTTGTTCCTCTTTTTCTTTGCTGCTAGAAACCACAACCTTAACATAATTTTCGGTTTTGTTGGGATGATCTAAGGTACTAGGCTTCCCATCCTTCTTTTTTGATCTTAAGTTGTATTTACTTTGGTTTTCATTGACTTTTTCCCCTTTACTCAATTCATTCAAATGACTTTCCATAAGAGACTCCTCATATGCAGACTGAGTTAGATGAGGAGATGGGCAGGTATCAACCACACAATGAATTTCTGGATCTGTTTCTTCATCCTCTCCTACTTCATCATCAACCATGCTATTTTTAAGAGGGGTCCAAACTTTTTGGTCATCCCTATTTCTTTGATCTCTTTGAAGGATCCGAGGGGCATTATTTTGTCTCCTAAAATTTCCTCTATTATCAGTATTTTATGTATTTCTATAATTTTGTTTTCCCTCAAGCTTCATTTTTTCCATTTCAGTAGAAAGTGATTTAACCAGTTTTGTTAGTTGATCTACTTGACAGTTAACACTAGAAGAATCAGAGGTTGATTCTTCGACCCTATTTTTTCTCATATCACTATCATATTTTCCCCTAAGCTTATCAACTGCCAATATGTTTGATTCTACCTCCAAGGTTTCATATTGCATATGATCTAGAGAGGTATATATCCTTTCTCTCAACAAGAGATAAAACTCAGGGTCAAAAGCACTGACATAGGTTATCTTGGCAGAAGTTTCAGTAGGCTTAATTTCTGTGGGGATTTTGTTGTACATTTTATTGAATCTCTTTGAAAAATCTAAAACATATTCCCCTTCTTTTCTCTTGAGTGACCCAAACTCTATAATATAATATAATAAATCTTTCTTATCTCCCCAATGCCTCAGAAAGGCATCATCCAGAGCTTCAATTCCAACAATAGATCCAGGAGTTAAACCCCTAAACCATTTCCTAGCCTAACCATCAAGGATTTGTACAAAAACTCTCATCCAAACATCTTCATTCTCAATATTAATATTGTCAGCATAGCTATAAAATATTGCAAGGTGTTCCTCTACAGTTATGTCCTCTTCCCCTGTAAACTTGGGCATGTACTTAAGATAGTCTCCAATTGGGAGAGCATTCATAGGCTGAGGTAGCACAAGAGGGGCATACCTAGCAGCCGTTATGGTATCCATCCTATTTCTAGGAAGGTTAGCACCTGCCATTGGATTATGAAGAGGAGGACTATAAATTTTAGGAGAATAAGGAGGAGATTGAGTCTTGATTGGTACAAATGTAGTCTTGATGATGTGTATATTGGGAGAAGGAGGAATATAGGATGGAGAAGTTTCACTTTTAACAAGGAGAGGCTTAGTCTTGAAAGAGGATGGTGGAAATTCCAAGGGAAAATAGGTGTCTTCTTCTTTGGTCACAACAATTTTAAGAGAGGGAGGAGAAGGAGAACCTAGGGTAGGAAAATCCTCTAAGATTTCAACTCTAAACCAACTTATAAAATTAGGTGAGGCAAGAACTTCTAAACTTTCTTCTTTCATTTTGGGAGAAAAAGAAGAATATTCCATAGGGAAATATTCAATATTTAAATTTCTAGAAATTTAAACAGAGGGTAAAAGAGGAGTACTAGATACAACTACTGATGTTTTAAAAGTGGAATCGGGAAAATGACCAGTACTACCTAGAACAATAGTTGAAAATCCTTCTTGAGAATATTTTCCTTTCTTGATGATCTTCTCTGGGTCATCTTCATGAGTAGCCAGAGGTAGATATGGGGTAGACCTCGTATGTCTGCATTTAGGAGCCACAACTGAAACATTGAAGTTTCCAGGTCCAAATTGCAGTCTTCAATGTACTGATTACTATGCACCCTCAGAATCGGTATTTCTTTGTCGTTCAATCCCAGAGAAATGTTTTCAATCCATTCCCCGGCAACGATGCTAAGAATGTTAGCACTGAAAGTTACACTTTGACTGCTAAAGTGCAAGCTCAGTACCCATAAATAGGTTTATGAGATAAGTCTTAAAATGTGGTGTCAAATGGATAAAACTCAGTTCAACAATGTCAAGACACGAGAAATTCTAGATGAAATGCATTAGCAAAATAAGTATTGCTTAACTTAGGTTATGGTTTTGAAGATTAGTGTGGATAGAAGGAAGACTTAGTAAGAAAAATTAAGTGATTCTACCACTAGAATCAGGATTTACCAGTAGACAAAGGAGAGAAAGTTATAACAACATCACAATCAAACATCCATTGCAATACAACTACAAAATATCATTTGAATCATTCAATGACAGTAAAAATTCAGAGTGAGCGAGATATAAGATGGCAAGAGAGAAAACTAACATCCATTAAACAAAATTTCATCAAGTCTGATACATCAAACCAGAGTAGGATCTGTTATATTAAAATCACCCAAAGATTCTTTTTCATCAACCATTCGAACCCACAAAATGTCTTCAAATGATTCTTTAATATCCTAGAAAGAGAATGATAGCATACAATGTGAGTTCATCCTCTAACATGGGATTCTTTCATCTTAAACTAAGGTAAAAACACTCTTACAAACTGGAAATAACAAACTTCTACAAAAATTGCTAATGTTGGCAGCTATCCTAACACATTAATCTTGCATAATGAGGTGTCCTTTGAGTGCATTTCTTTTGTTTCTAGGTATCCTCCATATTTAAAATTACTTCCAAACAGTTGTACCATGCTCCCCTAGTCATCTGGTGAACGTTGATCCTCTTGAACCCATCAAAATAGGAGTTTGCAGCGAATCCTGTAGCGTTGATTGTATCAACCAGTTCACATTGGAATTCATAGCGAAGTTTGTAGCGTTTGACTGTGTAGACCAATTCACAGTAGAATTCGCAACGAAGTTTGAAACATTTGACTGTGTAGACCAGTTCGCAGTGCCGGGTGCTGCGAAATGTCCAGTAGCTACCCAATTTGTCCAGTTTAAGCCCCAAAACACTCAAATTTTTTCTCCAGAGTTAGGTATGTCTGTAGAATCCTCATAATATGGTGTATGAGTGAAAAAATCAATCATAGAAACATAATTCCTCAAAACTATTCAAAAATGCAAGGATAAGCACTTCCAAAACTGAGATTCTTTAAGACATTTTACTTCAATTCCTGAGTTTGGTGCTCCTTCTGGTGGCAGCTTGGGCCAACATATTCAAATTCTGTTTGGCTAATTCTTCCTTAAAAGGCTACAGCTCTAGTTTAAGTCTTCTGATATGAGCTTGTAAATCCTTATTTTGTCTGTATAAATTCTTACGCTGCCTATGGAGGGGAATAAATCTTTTTGTTGTAAACATGGCTTTATCAATAATGTCCAGATACATATCCTTAGGATCCTTCAACTTTTTTTTATCTCAGCCAACCCTTCTCCCTTCAAGTCAACAATATCCTTTATGGCTTCTCTAAGCTTTCTGATCAAACTTTTAAAAGTAGTGTTCTCTGGAGGGGTGGTTATGTCTATCACCTCAATGTGTTTCTCAACAACTTCAAATTTACCTTTACCCTTTCTCTTGATGGGAGCTTATGTTATGTTCTCTTTTTCAACACTTTCCTTCTTTGTTGATGACCTGGTGAAGGGCCTCCTAGCTTTAGCTTCAACTGCAACAAATGATGATGGGGAAATTAACCTCCTTCCCTTTGTGCATGTGGCTTTGGATGATGGAATTTATGCTAATTATGGAGCCGGTTGGGGTGAAAATTCCCTTTGTGGAGAGTAATGAGATCCCCCTTCCTCTTCTTGTTCCTTATGAGCCTCATCATTTTTAGCAGTGTCTTTTCTCTTCCTCTTCCTACTTGTCTCTATGTGAACAATGTTTTCATCTTGAAGAGGACTCTGCACTTTAGATTATGGAGTAGGAGAAAAAATCAATTGCAACTATGCAGAGGCAATGAACTGCTCCCAGTCAATGTTTTTATTCTTTAACTTCTCCATCAGAAGCATCTTAATCAACCCTGAATGAAAAACACTTGTGTCCACAACCTTGGACTTATCTTGGACCCTATCATCCATTTCTCCAATGCTTCTAAACAAATAGAAAGGGAGGTTCATGAGGTCTTTGCCTCCGAAGTGGAACAAAATTCTAATGTGGTATTGATAAATCATATTGAACCTTCCCTCACAGGTGAAATATCTTTGGATCACCCTTATCATCTTATCAAATCATTCAACCATGTGGCTCCTAGGTACTCCCTTTGATAGGTTATCTCCATGACATTCTGGTTTAAGGAATTCTTTAGAGAAGGATGCATTTAGATTCATGGACTTAAATCATCTTTCACCAGTGTTTGGTATCTCAGTAGTTGCTGCTATGGTTTCTTCATATACCTTAAGTTCAAGAGTCCCCACCTTAGTTTTGGTTACATCAAAATTCAAGAAAAATTCTCTAGCTACCTTAGGGTGCCCCCTCTGTATCTTCTGACAGAAATTGAAACATCCCACTCTTTGGAAAACCTCCCTGATAAGAGGTTTAGCAGCAAACAATTGCATGTCATAAGGTTCAATCCTCACTATTCCCCCGCCCTTGTGAGCCTTCTTCTGGTGTGGAGTATCCATTGATGTTATATGAAGAAAACTAATACAATAATCTGAGTGATGCAAGAAGCAAAACAAAAAGACATAGGTCTTAGGGTTTGGATGGATAATATTTTTCAAAGCTGGTTTTTGTCTAAGATTTTAATGTTCTTCATCCTATTTGGCCTCCAGGTTTATTAAAGGACAACTGATAGTCAGGAAAAGAAGGAAGACTACACAAAAAAATGGAGATGCAAGGAAAAATATGCTACAAACAGATTTAATTTAACACTTCACCCATACTTTCACAAAATAATCATAACTTTATCAACAAAGTTCTTTTCAATTTCCAAAATAAATAGACTTTAAACTTGAAATTAGAATGAAAATGTTAATGGTAACCAACTAGTATAGGTTTTTAGGTAAGTGAATAACAATGTTGAGTTGTTGCACAGGGTTTACAACACCAAAACAAGGGATTTACAGTAAAATTCACTACGTAGGCAACAAATTCCAAGTAAGGGACAGGCAAGGTGGCTTGACAACAAGGTTTTCTTAATCTTTAGTAAAAGAGGATGAGAGCTCTGCAATTGAATGAGAATTGTGACAACAGAGGCAATGTTGGATTACTAAGAGGGGGGTGAATCAGTAATAGCGTAATTATAATAATTTTTCTTCAAATGTTATATCAATGTAGAATTATTATCCAATAATGAGCAGTAAGAAATAAACAA
>JZKD02S1999897.1:1034425-1056768 GCA_000966675.3 Picea glauca
GCAACCTTTGAAGAAGCTGGTCTTTCTCCTTCTTCATGGCCATCAACTGCTCTTCAAGGGCAATGCTCTCATTTCTGTCTTCACACATCTCTTTCATCAAATCTCTCATGGTTAGAATCTGCTTCAACATCTCTTTGTCAAAGAACTTGGATTTTGAAGATGTATGAGAACTACCAATGTTTGAAGCTTCCTCCATCCTTGCAAGATATCAAACTTCAAAACAAAACTTGCACAAATACCAACAACTAAATCTCAAGCTATCAATGGCAAACACATGAGCAAAACAAACTAGTGCTCTAATACCACCTGATCTGAAAATAGAAGGCTGACTTGTTATGCTATGCAAGCACCCTCTACTTCATTAAAATAAACTTTACAGGACCTTGCTTCATGTGTTAAAATATGCAAGATAGATTACGTGTTAAGTTCATGCTTCTTCCTTTAAATGTTCATGTGTGAGAAAATGTTCTTTTAAATGGTTGAATATGTGCTTTAAATAAATACACAGCAACATAACTTGTAGCAAATAAACCATCAAACCCACAACAATAATAAGATGATAAAGCAGTTCACCCCTCTCCGGGCTACATCTCCTTGAGCCTCCATCAATGGACTTGGCTCTCTGGGATTAATTTGTCAAAGATTATTTTACAAGATGATTCTCAACTCCAATGGAAAAACATACTGTACCATTGGGATCAGAATACATAAAAACTCCAAAAATGACTAATAAAACTTTGAAAACGGATCATGGCTCATCCGGGCATGACCTCTTCTACATGTGGCCATAAGCTTTCCTGAGCTTCTCTTTGGAAAAAACACCTGTAAAAGTCCTCAAAAGACTCTAAAACCTGTCCCTATGTGTTTAGAGCATAACAATTAGCCAAAAATGACTATTCAGTCACATAAAACAAACTTGGACTCACCAAAACATGATCTCAATCAATGAGGGCTTCAAGCTCCCTGGAGCTTGCTGAAACTTCAGTGGCTAAAATCCTGCAAAAGAAGTCTTCAAATGGCCTTGATAACAGTGCCAATGGATTCAATACGTCCAAAAAATCCTAGCTGGGCTTTTACGACACCTCAATCGGCCAAAAAATGAAGAAGATAGGCCGCCTGCCATTTTCTTCCTTCAAGCTTGATGTCTCTGGTTTGCCAAAATGCACCTCTGGGCTCACAACCAAGAACACGCTCCAAAACACGTGCTTAAACCCAACACCGATGCGCAATCGCATAAGGGTGCAAATTGTCGATCCATTAACAGAACTAAAACCCCCAACCGCCAAACCGTTGGGCATATGAATCCTCCATACGACCGCTTTTTCAAACAAAAAGGGCTAGGTTCCAAGATTGAACCTGGGCGTGACAAGTGGCGGGTGGATGTGTTAACCGTTTGAACCAATTTAAAATCCTGTGCGCATTTACAAAAGGTCATATGGTAATGTTATATGACCGGGGCTTAACTGTTTACATAAACCAATTTCGCGCGCGCGTGCTTCGTATGACAAAGGGTCGTATGGGCAGATATGTAAAACCGAGGGCTGGGGCTAAGCCCCAGCCTGGACCCCCACGCCAACTATTAAACAAATCGAATTTAACTTTATATTAAACCATTCATATTACAAGAAACAAAGTGTGGTGCATTGGTAGGGTGGACTTTGCAAAGACTTTGCCACGGTGGGGAGGTCCGGGGTTCGATCCGCATGGACTCCATATTATTTTGAACCAACAACCAATGCCATGGTGCCACGTGGTAGCCCACGACTGGGCCACGTGGCACCTCATAATTTTCCAAAACCATGCCACGTGTCACAACACGATTCATCCAACTATCAGCCAATCTGAAACTTCCATGTCAGCATGTGCCAACTCAGCTCTGCCACGCCACCTCTTCCACGTTAGTGTACGGTCATGCCACATCATCCTGTACGGACTGTATAGTCAGCACAATTGTTTTACCTATTTGGCGATTCGAACAGATCGCGATATATCTTGCTCTCGATGTCCGTTTGAGATGAAACGAGTTGCGTTGGGTTCGTGAAGACGAGGGCTATGCTCTTGTTCATTTTGAGGCAATTCCGAGAACGTTGATTTTTGAGCTAAAATTTGACCCCTGGTCCAGATTTTGATCAGACATAATTCCTTTTAACCAAATGAGTGACGGCTTCGACTAGGTCATCACAAGTCATTCGAAGGAGCGACTGAGATCAAGTAAGTATTAAATGACTGAAACTAGCGGGCTACAGAGGCACGTATTAGTCTTTTCAATTTATTTACGTCTTATCACAAATTGCTTTGAAATCACTAAAATTTTTCCATCTTAATTGCAAGAAAGAAACCTCCCCGATTACCGAACAAAGTTCATCCTATGGGTTTGCCAAAGGATTAGAAAAGAACATCGAAGTTGAATAATCGGTGCAATGAAGGTTTCTGGGCTCTCTGAGTGTGGCGTCATGATCAGTTATCGACCCAAGTAACGTGTTCAATACACCCACCGAACGAGACTTGCTATGGGATGAAGAATGTGCAAAGATAGTCGATGTGAGGCTAGGATGAGTACAACTGTTCACAAAATACTCGATCAAAGCTCGGACTATGTTGTAACTACTAAAAACCAGTTTGGTAAAGTACCGAACGCATGTAGTAGATATCAGAGGAGTATATGTTGCCCCTATGGAACAACACAGGTTCCCATGGGATCAAACCTATGAAGATCTGTTTATCAACTGGTTTGAATATGAAAGAAGTCACCTTTTTCAAGAGACATCTCAGGTGGACTATTGAAATAAACTGTTGGATGATCACACCATGCGGAAATTTTTGTTTGGCCTGAATTGTATTTAGCCATGAATTACAGTTGAATTTTATATTATAAATAGAGACATCAACTGATTAACTGGGGGTCGATGGTTGTTGTAAGAACTATTTATTTTTGGGTTTGTTGATAATTATTTTGAGACTGCTATGAATTGAGAAGTCCTTCTAGACCAAATACAAGCTATTTTCATCAGATGTATGTTATTAGAGTTGGAGAAGAATTACTTCCTATCCTATTCCAAGAATGATGCAGTAAATGAGTAAGAGCAATCAATTTTGTTGTCAAGTTATCTGGTGCAATGTTTTGATGTTCTTTGCTTTAATGATGAAGATGAATCGTTGTGTTGTTATGTAATGAATGTTATGGTAGATAAATTATTTTTCTTTCCATGATCTTGGTTGCATATGTGTTTTTCTTTCTGTTAGTTATATTCTCAAGAAGTAATTGGATGCTCATTTGGTTAATGTATTATTACTAGGCCCTTTGGTATAGAATTACTGTCTGGATGTTTGAGAAGCGGGTTATCCTAATCTCAGCCCCTTCCCAGTAGTTGAAATTCAATCCTGTTGCTTGTCAAGTTGGCTTATGCTGGCTTGCATCTCTCAAAACAACCCCACTCAAGAGAAGATACAGAAAAGAACGGTCCTACCTAAAGGGAGAACCTTCACAAGAAAACACAAAGCCCCTCGATAAATTGATCAGATCGCAAGATCTAGAGAACCATTCCATCTCAAACGTTGTAGAGTCTAATTCGGCCTTGGTGGCGGGTTTGGTTCTTGTTGTTGAATCAAAGGGATTTAAGAGCCATCAACAAAATTGGCGCTAGGAGGGCTTGAGAATGAATGGTTGAATATATAGCTTATATAACATTTCAAACAGTCTATAGATTCGTAATGGTCCACATGCATGGTTAGTCATCCAACAGAAAAACCACACTTACTAAGTACTCCCAACATGGGTAACTCACCCAAGTCCGAGGAAGAACCTTTTCACCCTGAATTACCCTACGTCCTCCCTCACGAGGAACTGAATCAACTCAGGAGAATCACCATAGCCTACGCTCGACAAATCGACACGTTTTCCTTAAATCCCATCCTCCCTCGGAGAAAAAAACAAAGCAGGCTAGTGGTTATCTCTCCCAACAAAGTTTTCATACACTCCGTCAAAGACTTAATAGACTTCACGATCAACGAAATCCAAGAACCTCTTGATATCATCCCCGAAACACTAGCCGACGACATCCCCGAGCCTGACGACTTTTCGAAAGAGGAAGAGCTTGAATCTGACTCCGAAGATATGGAAGGGAACAATGATTGTGAGGAGGAAAGAGAAGTTCCACTTCAATACAACCAGCCTTGGTTGACCGGAGACGCCGTGGCCATCCCTGGACGAGTACACAATCTTCCCCGGCACCCAAAAAAGATGCTCCCCAAGTACGACCCTGAAACTTCAATCTTTCCTGAAGATCATAACAAGAAATTCATACTTGTGATCAGACTTATGAACGTTCAACATGAAGATGTAGTGTGTATAATTTTTCCCTACATGTTTGAAAACTCTGCTTCCACGTGGTATTTTAATTTGCCGGTAGGATCTATAACTAGTTGGACTAAATTCCAAAAGGACTTTCTAGACAAATTTGTGGAAGAAACTACTACATAATCCCTAATGGATGAGTTGTTTGCAGCCACCATGACCCCAAAAGAAAGGGTCAAATATTTCAATAAAAGATTCACGACCATCTTAAACAAGTTCCATCCCGCGGCGAAACCCGCTCAAGAATTGCAGATCGAGGTTTATGCCAACACGCTTCCGACTTCTATTTCCATGTTCATTAAAAGAGACACCAAGAAGACCCTCATGAAGAATTTTGAAGAGGCCAAGACGATATAATTTCAGATGAAAGGATGTAAAGAAGGCCAAGCCTCTCTAGTAAGAAAAGAAATTCAACCCCCTCCTAGGAGAGGAATCCTTTTGACTAGACCGTCGGGGAAACCGACTGAAAAAACTCCTGATAAAGGTAATGGAGATATAGAATATCTATAGCGCATGGTCAAGAAACTATCAAATGATATTATAGACATGAAAAGAAGCACAGGGGAAGGAAACCATGGCCAAACACCTTATAAGCCTTTCTTTAAAAGAAACCATCCTTTCAAAGCAATTGAGCCTCCCCCAACCAACCTAAACATTGACCTAGGGAATGTTGCATTTGTTTCTTTCTACACCTATCACCAGGAGAACCACTCTGAAAGAGAATTCCCTCAATGGGTCCACTCCATGAATTTAATGGCCAATCATTTTCTAGACGAAGTCTCACTGACCGAACAATCAAATAGTTCGACCATTAATATTTTCGATAAGGAAGAAGCTAACACACCACGAGAAACAACCATGTTGATATGGGATCCTGACATGATTGTGTCTTCGAATGATTTTTTTGGGTCTTGAGACCAACCCATAGAAGTTTCTGTTGTAGGAAAATCTTCCTGCGGACAGGTAGATCACCTCTAGAGCTTGACCTTAACCCTAGACAGAAAAATGCTTAACGTGGACACTGACTTCCTTTCAAATCTATCTAAACTAATACATGAGAAGGAGGGATAACAGAAGTACCTCTTTATCGATGTTTGTCCCTGCACGCTCCGAGTTGCACTCCAATCCTTTGCTCCTCGCTGAGTTTTGTAGACAAATGAGATACGACTACTTCCTACTCTATTGATATTAGCTTGAAAACAGATTTATCAATTAATGATAAGTTCATGTAACATCAGACACAAACTAGAAAGAAACAGGCCAAGCGTGTCATATTAATGAGAATAACGACAGTAGTACTTACAATCGTAGATGTGAATGCGACAGCTTCGTCAAGTCCCCTTCATCTAACCCTTGCCTGAAAGATCCACAACCTGGATAACAACAACTTCACTGATCACTCTCCTTTGGCTGACTGTAAGTTTCCTCCAAGATCATAAGTTTCATATGTTCAATTCTTCCCCAATCAGCTCCAACACCACTTATGAGATCATAAGTTTGGTGTAATTCTCTTTTTTCAGTCCCCCTTTCACCATTAGAAAGCTTGCTTATATAGCCTTGGAGAGGCTTTAACCACTTGAGATATATTTGGGGAAGGTGAGGATTTTCCTCCTTCAGTTGAGGATCTACCCTAGGTTCATGGATGAACTAGGGATTCGAATCCAACTGCCTTCCAAGAATGAAAAGATGTTTCCCCCATTCATCTCAACAACTTAACAACCGCCTAGAATAGGTAGCGCTCCCTCAAAAGGGCCATCAGAGCATTGTAGCACTCCCTAGTAAGATTTAGGGGGCGCCAGCGCTCTCAAAATCTATAGCACTCCCTCAAAAGGGCCAGGGGAGCGTTATAACGCTCCCTGACAGTGTAAGGGGGAGCGTCGGCGCTCCGAGATAGTGTAAGGGGGAGCGCTCCTCTCCAAAAACTCAGCTTTTGAGGTGCTTTCAGATGGCAAAAAGCTTGCAAGCCTGTTGACTCATTTATCCTCTTCCAAATCAAATGTTTGAGGTGTTTCAAGTGTCTTTCTCATGTCGTTATAGGCACGACATAGGTATCATGGCAACATGCTCTCTTGCGACACTTGTGAGCAACATGCGACACTTACGACCTTGTGAGCAAAATGTGACACTTGCGACCTTTGTAATGATGACACTTGTGACACTATCGAAGTGAGTAATTTTGATGTGTAACATTTTTGGTAGTGCATATGTGTAGTAAAGGTCAACCCGACTCAAAAAATGACGACACCGCCCGGGCCCCGCAAAGTAAGTTAACTCTCGATCTCCCGAAAATACCTTTCTCTCCTGGTGAAAACCCTATAAGCATCCTATTGATGGGTCTTAAATCCCTTGACTCAATAGCAGGAACCAAATCCTCCACTGAGGCCCAATTAGACTCTGTAGAATTTGAGATGGAATGGTTCTCCAGATCTTGCGATCCGACCAATTTATCGATGGGATTTGTGTTTTCTTGTGAAGGTTCTCCCTTCAAGTAGGACCATTATTTTCTGTATTTTCTCTTGAGTGGGGTTGGTCTGAGAGACACAACCCAGCATAAGCCAACTTGGAAATCAACAGGATTGAATTTCAACTACTGGTAAGGGGTTGAGCTTGGGATAACCCTCTGCTCAAACATGCAAACAATAACTCTATACCACAGGGCCTAGTAATAATACATTAACCAAATGAGCATCCAATTATTGCCTGAGAATCTAACTAGCAGAAAGAAAAACACATATGTAACCAAGATCATGGAAAGAAAAATAATTCATCTACCATAACATTCATTACATAACAACACAACGATTTATCTTCATCATTAAAGAAAAGAACATCAAGACATTGCACCAGATAACTTGACAATAGAATTAATTGATCTTACTCATTTATTGCATCTTTCATGGAACAGGAAAGGAAGTAATTCTTCTCCAACTCCAATCACATACATCTGATGAAAATAGCTTGTCTTTGGTCCAGAAGGACTTCTCAATTCATAGCAGTCTCAAAAAATTTATCAACAAACCAAAAGAAATAGTTCTTACAACAACCATCAACCTCTGACTAATTGGTCAATGTCTCTATTTATAATATAAAATTCAACCAAAATTAACAGCTGAATACAGTTCAGACCAAAAAACAATCTCCACGTGGTGTGGTCATCCAACAGTTTCTTGGACAGTCCATCCGTGATATTTCTTGAAAAGGGTGACTTCTTTCATACTCAGGCCAACAGATCTTTGCAGGTTTGAGCCCATGGGACTCTATGTTGTTCCATTAGGGCTATGTATACTCCTCTGATATCGACTAGATGCGTTCAAAACTTCATTAAACTAGATTTTAGTAGTTACAACATAGTCCGAGATTTGATCGGGTATTTCACAAACAATTGTACTCATATTAGCTTTGTATCGTCTATCTTTGCACATCTTTCAGCCCACAACAAATCTCGTTTGGTGGGTGTCTTGAGTCGGTAACTGATCAGGAATGTCGTACTCAGAGAGCCCAGAAACCTTTATTGCATTGATGATTCAACTTCAGTGTTCTCTTCAAATCCTTCAGTGAAATCATAGGATGAACTTTTTTCAGTAATCAGGGATGTTTCTTTCTAGCAATTAAGATGACAAAGTTTAGTGATTTCAAAGCAATTTGTGATAAGACGTAAATAAATTGAAAAGACTAATACATACCTATGTAGCCCACTAGTTTCAGCCATTTAATACTTACTTGATATCAGTCTCTCCTTCGAATGACTTGTGATGACTTGGCCAAAGCCGTCACTCCTTTGGTTAAATGGAATTACATCAGCGCATCATGGGGTGGAAAATCAAGTACAACTTTATGAACGTTTTAAATAGTCATATTAATTATTCGACCTTTGGTGCCCAAAAGAGACGTCGAAGGCGAGTGTGCACGTGTATACTTCCCAAAGGGTCAGAAACCATAAAAGGAAATCTGTTAAATGCTTCCAGAATCTATATTATCAAGCATGTAAAACATCATTAGTCGAATAACGAAGGTCTGGAGCAAGGTCGGGAGGATCTTATCGGACGTTACCTGTAACTCTGTTTGGCAGTGTTTACATGCTCTGGATTGCATCCACTGAACATCTATGGTGCGTCGAGTATTTAATCACCATGTCATGGGGCATGAGTGTCTTATTGGCATGCTCTGTTTCGCTCCTCTGTTTTTTCTATAAATTCGGGGAGTTTTGGGGAAAACTTGTGCTCATGCCAAGATTACATTCTCGTAAGTTATGGTATGGAGAATTTTTCTTGGTGAAGTCCTGTATACATGTTCCCCATCCTTTGCAGACGCATGATTTGTCACGTTGTTTCATAATGGGATCCCCTTTCAACAAGGGGTGAGGTCTGCGGAGTAGCCGAAGTGCCAGGCCTGAGCCCTAGCGTGCCTGGGATTCTTTTGGGTCAGCTTCCCATGTCTTTGAAATCCCAATAGGAAGTGCGGGTTTTGGCTCAGAGATGGTGTTGGCGTCCTCAACAAAGATTGAAGATGAAAAGGGTGTGTCTGAGGAAGGTATTCTTGTAAATGTGTCTTCTCATGAGCCAAAACCACGGAGAAGAGGGAGGCCTAGAAAGGATATGACCAAATGGGTGGAAACCCGCCTTTCGGCTGAGCTAAGCGCACGTCTAGTTGTTGAGGAGTTTCTAGAACTTCCTCATTTGTCGGAGCTAGTTGGGATTATCGACAGAGGAGACAGGAGACAAAAGGGAAGGGGAAAAGCACTGGTTCCTCACGTAGAGAGTCTCGTTCAATAGTTAGAGCATGATAAAATTGCGATAGGCAAACTCTGCCAAGAAAATAGAGATCTATGACATCAGTTGGAGGCAAAAGACTAGGATATACCGTCGTTGCAGGGTCATGCAGGAAACACGGTTTGGCTTCATAGACGGCTCTGGGAAGCCTAGTATACAATTGTGCAGCTGCACAAGGTGCAGCGTGAGATGAAGGAAAGGAACATAGTGCCAGGTGCCAGTAGTGGCCTGGGGAAAGGTTCACGTGAGGAAAATACATAATGGGTGATCCTACGCCTTACATTCTCCTGGGTGTCGCCATGGACAAATTTTCCCTTTTTGTTATTTTGTTGTAAAGGTACTCTTAGGTTTACTGCTACCGGGCCGGTTGGTCACAGCGTGGCTTAGTTGTATGTGATCTGAACTTGGAAAGAGCCCTTAATATTAAAGATCAGAATTATTTTGAATGTATTAAGCTTTCTCATAGGTAGTTAATCCGTGTTTTCTTATCACAAATTATTGGTTCACACACATTATTAAATTTTGCAATCGTTATTGTTGCACTGTGGTTTTGTTGATAAGTTTCTTTTTGTGAGATGTATGATATCAATTGATTCTTATGTGGAATTATGAACCTTGGGCCATTAAAAGTAATTAATTATAAAAGGAATTCGTTAGTAGGGAAGTATCTTACTTGGGACTTCGCTCATGTCAACATATCGGGGATCGATTGTTTACTACTTACCTCTACGCGGTGTTTACTATTACACTTTTCTACCGAAGCCGAATGGATTGGTCTTCGGAGAAATCCTTCCTGAGGTTTTTCGTAGGCAAAAATGCTTTTAACGACCGATGTCAATAAAGATCAGTACTTGTCTACTTTGAATTCTCAAACGATTTTCACCACCTTCACCTTTTTCCTATGACGAATTTCTCAAGTGAGTCGGGGAAAATTCTGGGTCGCCGATTCCTTGAGTATTTGCTAAGTATTTTAGAGTTAATATGATTCTTTGTTGTATGTTCAAGTGAACTTTTAATCAATTAAACGTGAAACATATAAGATAAGCGAAGGCTCAATTTCATGCCAAGGCGAAAATAGTCAAAAGTAAAATATAGGGTGGTACCCAAAAGGAAATGGTCATAGAACTTTTAGGGTGTGTTGAGTACTCAACACATCCATGCCAAGGAATTTCCCAAGATGGATTACAACGTAGTTGAAGATTTGAAAAAGTTGAAGGCTAATATATCAGTTATGGATATATGTAGGATTCCTCAGTGGAAATATTTTATGTTGCAAGCTCTGAGCTCGGTAGAAGACCCAACTACAGGCAATGACCAGAAGAAGGATCTATCCTCGATAGATTTGGCAAGCAATCCAACCATAAATACCTACTCAGAAGGCATGAAGGAGAAGCCTTTTGTACCACCTTTCCTTTTAATGTTCGAAGTTTTTAACATGAATCTTCACAATTGCTTGGTAGATTCTGGGGCATCCTCTAATGTAATGCCCTTGGCCGTTTGTAACAAACTGGGTGTTTTACCTATCAAAATTGATAATCATGTCATACAACTGGATAGAACCCAAGTCAAAGTTATGGGAGAACTCAAATATGTAATGATCAGGATAGCAACACATCCTAATTTCGTGAAAATAATTGACATCATTGCAGTAGATTTCCCATAGGCATATGGACTACTACTGAGTCGTGACTGGTCCGAGAAGTTGAATGGGTATTTTAGTACAGACTAGGCACACCTTTGGTTACCACTAAAGGGATACAAGAGAATGATCATAATCAATAGAGAAAGATATCTAAAGCATATGATCATCGACCTAGAAACCCCGAACAAACCTGTGTCTATCGATTTCCCGATATTGGGAAATTACTCTCGTGATTCCCACTTCGGGGACTTTTCTCCTCTAATGTATGTTGTTCCTCTTACCCAAAAATCCAAAATAATCTTTCAAGAGGAGCCGCCGACGTCGATAGAGAACGCTCTCTTTTGCCAAAATCCTGCGATTGAGCTTATGGGACGAGAGATCGGTAAGTAAGAAATTGGTATAGAACAAAGAAAGGGAGATTACCTTCCATCGATTTGGACCCTCTTCTTTGATGGATCTAAATCACAAGAAGGTTCAGGAGCAGGGTGTATCCTTATCAATCCTAAAGGACAACATTATTTCCTATCCTGCAGGCTAGAATTCGAATGTACCAACAACACTGCTGAGTATGAAGCTCTAGTGCAAGGATTAAAGAAAGCCATAGATATGGGTGTCAAGGAATTGAAGGTTTTCGAGGATTCTGAGATCATTGTTAGACAAGTAAGGAATCCTATTCATTGTAATTCACCTGATCTTAAGAACTACCAGCAGGAGGTGCATAGGCTAATAGAGTTCTTTGATGCTTTCAATATTACCGCAATCCCGAGAGAAAAGAACGTTCATTCCGACTCCTTGGCCACAACCGCTTCCCGACTATCACCTTTAGAAGATTTATGAAGACTCTCGATTCACTGTGGAGATTCTCTACAAATCGTCGGTGCCAAACAATATTTCCAATTGGAAAGTCTTTGAAGGTGATGAGAAAATCATAAACTTCTTGACCAACCAAGACAATTTCTAAGACCTAGCCATAGATGATGAAGAATTCCGAGAGAAAACAACTGAAACTAATCTTCAAACAAGACAAGATGTTGGAAATTTGAAGGCTCACACAATCCCAAAGGGGATAGCTAATCTAGAGAGTCTGTTTGATCTAAACGATCATTTTAAAGGACCCAAAAATGCGAAGATTGGTAGCTCTTTCCCCCTCCATGAAACTGTGAATCTTGGGACTCCAGAGAACCCGACGAATGTTAATATTGGAAAAACCGTGTCTAAGGAAGAGACGAAATCCTACCTCAAATTATTCAGACAATACCAAGATTTCTTCACATGGTCCTACAAAGAACCGAAAATGTACAACACCCATATTATTCAACACACCATCCTGTTGAAACCCGAAATGACACCCTTCCAACAAAAGCTCTGAAAATATCACCCATCCCGGGAACCCCTCATGTATCAGAAATTGAGGAAGCTTCTAGATGCAACAATAATTTTCTAGGTTAGGCATTATGCCTGGGTGGCAAATCTTGTCTTGGTACGGAAAAAATTGGGAGAAATCCGACTTTGCGTAGATTTTCGAAACCTCAACAAAGCTTCAGAAAAGGACAATTATCTGGTCCTCCCAATGGAGAAACTCCTGCAGACCGTGTCAGGCTTGAATATTTTTCCCTTACTAGACGGTTTCTTAGGCTACAACCAAGTGTTGGTTTCATAGGAAGACCGTTTAAAAACCACCTTCCAAACCAAATGGGGAACCTTCGCCTATACACACATGCCTTTTGGGTTAATCACTATAGGAGAAACCTTCCAAAGGGCCATGGATGTGGATTTTCGGAGGCTTATCAATAGGTGTGTGGTAGTATATTTAGATGATGTAACATTGTATTCGAAGAATAGGGCAGAACACATCCAACACTTAACTCAGATTTTTGAAAGGTGTCGAAAATACGGTATATTGCTAAATCCTAAGAAAACCATATTCGGTGTCGAGGAGGGTAAGTTATTAGGTCATATTATATCTCAAGCAGGTATCTTCATAGATCCAGAACGAATTAAGTCCATAGCTCAACTCCCGCTACCCCATAACAAGAAATCCATGCAGTCCTTTTTTGGGCAAATAAACTTTGTGAGGAAATTCACCCCTGATTTCGCCGAAATTATCAAACCCTTGCAAAATATGATTCGCAAGGATGCCGATTTCAAGTGGGATGATGAGAGAAAAGACGCTTTCAACAATATCAAAGTTTCCATATCCTGGACTCCGGTGTTGCGAAGTCCCAATTTTAATATAGACCTTTCCCTTTATACTTTCACTTCTGACCAATCGCTAGCGGTGGTTTTGACCCAGAAAGATGATGACAACAATGAAGCCCCAGTGTCCTTTATGAGTACTAATATTCAAGGAGTTGAGCTCAATTATCCTGCCATAGATAAATAGGCCTACATAGTCTACAATGAAGTAAAGCATTTTAGGTCCTACATTCTCAAAAATCACACCAAGGAGATTGTGTCGCACCCTGCGGTCCGATCCCTATTTACCCAACAAGAAATGGCGGAAAGAAGGGGGAACTGGATGGCAGTAGTCCAGGAATTTGATATAGATATAAACCTACCAAGATAGTAAAAGGGCAAGGTCTGTGTAAGCTCACAGCCGAAGCCCAGGATCAAGCAAATGAAGATTCTGGGTGGGAAAATGAAATGGCACTATGGTGCAACGAAGTAGCATACATCTCCCCAAGACAAGACTCCTGGTACAAGGATTTGACTTATCTTTTTCATCACGGAGCTTGTCTCGAGAACCTCAACCCTAAGGAAAAGAGAGCCCTAATATTGAAATCTTCATAGTATCATCCTATAAGTTCGGTACTCTTCTGGATCAACTATGATGGGGTATTATTGAGATGTCTCGAACGAGAAGACATTGACAAGGTGTTGACAGAACTCCATGATGGTCCCACCAGAGGACACTTTGCAGGAAACACTACCGCCCATAAGATTTTGAGAGCTGGCTATTACTGGCCCACCTTGTCTAAAAATGCTCACACTCACGCTAGGAACTGTAAGACTTGTCAATTAAGTGCTTGAAAGGAGAAAAGGGCAGCAATCCCACTTCAGCCCGTGACTGTCTAAAGGCCTTTTGAGCAGTGGGGGTTGGATATCATAGGATAAACTACTCCTAGTTATTCAAAACTCCATAAGTACATTCTTACTGCTATCAACTATTTCACCAGATGGGTAGAGGCCATGTCTATGACTCATGTAAATGAGAAGGTAGTAATCCAATTTATAGAACAACAACTAATCACAAGGTTTGGCATCCCCTTTGTTATGGTCTTTGATAATGCATCCTACTTTTCTTCTACCCTATTGAATGAGTTTGCTCTAGATAAAGGAATTATAATCAAGTACTCTACAAATTACTACTTGTAGGGAAATGATGTGGAATAATCGACTAATAAAAACCTGGTAAGGATACTAAAAAAAACGGTTACAGATAACCAGAGAAATTGGCATAATCAAATTCATAATTCCCTATGGACCGATAGGGTAACATCAAAAGAAGCCATAGGAAATTCCCCATACTTCTTAGTCTACGAGCAAGAATCTATCCTCTCGAACGGGCTCTATCTACCATCTCTTCAATTGGCCCAAGAATCCCAGGAAGAACCATCATCGGCCATGCAACAGAGAATCGACACTCTGCTCATGTTGGAGGAAGAGAGAGAAAAGGCTAATTCAAAATTCTTGGCTTACCAACAGATAGTGAAACGATGGTTTGATAAGCATAAGTCTAAAGAAAAGATCTCTGAGGTAGGAGGCTTAGTGCTTAAGTGGGACAAAGCAAACACCTAAGGGAAAACACTCTAAGTTTCAAAGCCTATGGCTTGGACCCTTCCAAGTAGTCGAGAGAATCGGGGCAGGTACCTATCGATTGAAAAAACTGAAGAGGGAACTTGACGCCCTCCCAGTAAATGGCCAAGCCCTAAAACAATACTTTCATTGAATAAAAATAAATAAATAAATAAAAATATTGTAATATATGTAGATATGAATAAACTATGTGCGAGGAACTGTAACAGAAATTGAGCACACACAAAAACCAAGATAACTTGAATAAGGTTATCTGTCTTTATTCAATCAATGAAATAAGAGAGTAAATAACTTTCTTATATAGGTTACAATAAAGTAGAGTCAAACCACTTTATGAATGTGGGATAAAGTGAAAATATAACCTAAAAGCAAATATCTGACCTAAAAGCAAATAAATTAACCTAAAGTCACTTTGAATTTATTAATGCCTAAGTCTAATTTCTAATTGACCATTATAAACTAATATTTAATTTAAAACCCTCCCTTAATGGTCAATCTACTCACTACACCAAGTTTCTTTCGAAATTTTACATGCTTTTCGAGACCCAAAGACTTGGTGAAAATGTTTGCAGTTTGATCCTCTGTAGGAAAATACTGCAGATCAATAGTTCCATATTATACAAGTTGTCTGATGAAGTGACAATGTGTATCAACATGTTTGGTACACTCGTACTGGATTCTTGGCAAGTTTCATTACCCCTTGATTGTAACCGAACAAGGGTGTAGGTTCTCTCTATTGCATCTGCATATCTGATAACATCCTCCTGAGACAAACTACCTCACATTTACCTTTCAATGCTCCTCGATACTCTACTTCTGTCAATGAAAGGGTGACTGCATGTTGTTTCTTGCTGGTCCATGTGACTGCACCCATGCCAAGGCTGAAGACATATCTAGAAGTGGATTTTTTTTCATCAACAAAACCTGCCCAATCTTAATCTATATACCCACACAACCTCGAGTCTTTGCTCCTACTGTACAGAATACCAAAATCAAGTGTCCCTTTCACATATCTCAGCATTCGCTTCGTTGTTGACCAGTGCTCTACTTTCGACACTGTCATAAATCTGGAAATGAAGCTCACAACGAAACTCATATCAGGTCTAGTGGCTATAAGATATATCAAGTTGCCCACTAGCTATGTGTATAGTGACTCACTGACTGCCTTTGAGTCAGTCTTGGCTGAAAGTTTCAGCCCTTTCTCCATAGGTGTAGAGGATATTTTGCTATCCTCCATCCTGAACTTATCCAACAAACTCCTGGCATACTTTGCTTGTGAGACAAAAATGTTTCTCCCTGTTTTCCAAACTTCTACACCCAGACAATAGTGTAGGAGGCCTAGATCTATCATGTCAAATGCTCTACTCGTGTTGGATTTGATCCATGTAATTGCATCTTCCTAACTACCTGTAATAATAATATCATCCACATAAACAACCAGAAGAATGATCTCATTACCAACTCTTTTGACACATAAGTTGGAATTTGAAGGAATCCGCTGGAACCCTTGCTGAACCAAATACCTGTTAATCTTGATGTACCATGCCCTCGGTGCCTGTTTCAGACCATATAGAGCCTTCTTTAGTCTGCAAACTAGATGCTCCTTCCCCGCAAATTGAAACCCCTCTGGTTGGAACATGTATACCACTTGTTTCAAATCTCCATGGAGGAAGGCACTTTTCACGTCCATCTGGTGGACCTTCCAGCCTTGCTGTGCTGCCATGGCTAGAACAAGATGAATAGTGCTCATCTTCACTGTAGGAGAAAAAGTCTCCTCATATTCAATGACTTCTCGCTGAGAGAATCCTTTCGCAACTAACCGTGCTTTGTACTTGTCAAGTGTACCATCTACCTTGTACTTGACCTTGTACACCCATTTGTAGCCAATGGGTTTCTTCCCTGATGGAAGAGCTGTGAGATCCCAAGTCTGATTTTTCATCAAACTTTCATGTTTGACCTCCATGGCCTTTTCCCATTCAGGTCTTCCTTTTGTTTCCTTGAATACCTGAGGCTCATAGATCTCCTAAATATTAGCCATAAGAGAAAAGTTGATTGTTCCAGTCTGTTGTTTACTCTTACCTCATGATGATCTTCCCTCGATCATCTCTCCTATATGAACATCTCCAATGGTGTTGTGCCACCACTTGGGTCTTTTGGAATCCCTGGCTGCCAAGTCAGTATTGCCACCATGACTTGGGCTTCCTGCTTCAGAATGTACTGATGTGACTGACCTAGGAGACTCATCCTATTCTAACTCCTCATCATCATGCTCAGAATCTTTCCCCCCTTCAGGTGGAGATATCAGAAGCTTGACACCTGAATCTTCAATGACTTGTGGCTACTCTGAATGCGGGAGGAGTATGGAAGGGTCCAACCTCCTCATCAACAACAACATCTATGCTAAATATCACCTTATTAGTGTCAACATCAACTAATGTAAGATTTATGGGTGTTGTTGTACCCTGTAAGCATCATATTCTTACTCTTCGGATCTAACTTGGTTCGTTTCGCAGCTGGAATCCAAGTGTAAGCAGTAGAACCAAAGACCTTCAAGTGACTTACTTTGGGATTTATTCCAGACCATGCTTCCTCTGGAGTCTTCTTCTTTACCGCCATTGTGGGAGATCTATTCACCAAGTACACTACTATGAACACTACCTCTACCCAAAACCTATTAGGAACACACCTGTTTTGCAACATACATCTAGAAATATCTGTGATAGTGCGGTTTCACCTTTCAACCACCCCATTCTATTGTGGAGTATAGGGTGTGGTGTATTGTCTCTTGATCGCATGTTTAGCACAAAAATTATTGAATTTTTTGGAGCAGAATTCTCCACCATTATCAGATATAACAGAGGTAATATGACAACCTGAATCATTCTCGACTAATGATTTAAAGTTTTGAAATTCTTTAAACACGTCAGACTTCAACTTCAAAAAATACACCCACATTTTCCTACTGAAATCATCAACAAATAGAAGGAAATGCCTGGCACCGGTGATTGATGCCGTGTTCATTGGTCCACATACGTTTACATGAACTAGCTGAAGGACCCTCTGCACTCTCCAATCTTGTCCTTCATCAAATGGAACTCGATGTTGTGTCCCTGCCTGGCAAGCTCCACAAACTCCCTGAATCTTTTGTTGAATGTCTGGAAGTCCATCTACCAATTTCTCTCGTGCCAACTGAGAGAGGTAGTTAAAATTGAGGTGCCCATACCTCTGATGCCATAGTGTGTAGATGTATGATGCACTCTTCAATTCCAGTGCATGCTCTCTGCCCTACCCAATATCCACCAATATGAACAGACCATGGTCCTCCACACCAAGAGCAACGATCTTCTTGGTATTCTTGTCAACAATATAGCACTTGTGATTGCTAAAGTTGACATCCAAGTGAGGAGAGTGCCTCATAATCTGACTAACTGAGAGAAGATTAAGCTCGATACCTGGCACATATTGGACGTTGAGAAACATAAGCATATTTCCTCCGAAGGAAATCTGAACATTCCCCTTTCCGACTATATTATACTCCTCACCTCAACCGAAGATCACTGAGTCTTTGGATGGACTAGGTGTAAAATCTTTGAACCAATCTTTCTGATTAGTGAAATGCTTAGATGCGCCCGAATAAAAAAACCAAGCAGATGACTTGGACTGATCACCTTGTGTACAAGCCATAAAGGCATAGAAGGTTGCCTCCTTCTCTTCTGTGTGATCTGCGACATGGGCCTTCTGCTAAGACCCTCCGTGGTTGTGCTTCTGATCTGCCAACCACTTTCTGCAGTGCTTCTTCATATGGCTAGTCTTGCCATAGTAATGACGAGTGATGGTATTCATCCTTTTGGTGGCATCCTCATCATTGCCAAGACAAGGTTTCCTTGTCCATTTTCCTTTGCCTTTAGCTTTGGCTGCAAAGGCCTGCTCTGAACCCTCTGTCTCACTGCTGCTCCCAAACTGCTTCTTCCACCTGTTCTGCTGCAAGAGATTATTGGATAGCTCTCCAAAATTTAAGTCAACATCTGTAGCTGTGATGTTCAGGGTCTCAATGAAGTGCTTGTAGGACCTTGGCAAGCTATTCAACATGATCACCACCATTTCCTCTTCTACCATATTCAAACCAATGGCCTCCAACTGCTCCCAGATGTTCTTGATCTTGAGTAAGTGCTCTTGGAGAGAGGCACCCTCACTCATCTTGATCGAGAACAACATATTCTTTAAAAAGAACACTCGACCCTTATCTGAAATCTCATGGGTCTCTTTCAACTATTTCCAGATCGCTGCAGCAGTCTTCCCATTCTGAACCTCAGGTAGCATCTCATCTGTCACAAACAATTTGATCAGCATCATGGCCTCTCTGTCTTGCCCATCAAACTTGTCCTGGTCTTAAACTGCAACCGTGGGATGAGGACTTGTGCCCAGAACAACATCTGACAGGCAGCGATACGCAAAAATGGCCAACATACGTTGCTTCCAAGTATTGTAGTTCCTCCCAGAGAACTTTTGGTTTCCTTCCAACATGATGTTGGTCAATGTATCCATATATGATCGTAAAATACTGAACTTAGCAGATAAATAATGGAAAAATAACTACAATCTGGCTTTTAAAACCGAAAAATCAAATGAACTGGGCTTCGACTGATTCGAAACCCTTTCAGCTCCTTGAGTGTGCTACACTGGAGATCCATTGATCCGTCACTACCAGTAGTAGTCCCTAGGTCTTCAAACACTCCCAGACTCCATGGCCCTAACCTCGCTCTGATACCATGTAACGAAAATCGAGCACACACAGAAACCAAGATAACTTGAATAAGGTTATATGTCTTTATTCAATCAATGAAATAAGAGAGCAAATAGATTTCTTATATAGGTTACAATCAAGTAGAGTCAAACCACTTTATGAATGTGGGATAAAGTGAAAATATAACCTAAAAGCAAATATATGACCTAAAAGAAAATAAATTAACCTAAAGTCACTTTGCCTTTATTAATGCCTAAGTCTAATCTCTAATTGACCATTATAAACTAATATTTAATTTAACAGAAACAAATAGGAATCAGAGATTTTTCATTTTCCCAGTGAATCGCCATTTGTTGAGCACTCAACACACCCTAAAAAATCTATGAAGATTTTATTTTTGGGTACCACTCAATCTTCTTCATTGACTGTCTGCACGAATCGGCGACCCAGATTTCTCCTCGACTCACTTAAAAAATTTGATGTCGATGATAGCGAAAGGTGGCGGAAATCATTCAAGAATTCAAAGTAGCCAAGTGCCGACCTTCATCGACGTCGGTCGATGAAAACGTTCCTTTCGCACGAATAAGTCTCGAGAAGGATGTTGCCAAAAGACTGATCCATTCGGTTTCAACAGAAAGATGTAATAGTAAGAACCACACCGGAGAAAGGAGAAACATCACCGACCTTCAACCCCCGATATATTCTAGGCATTGAAGACATTATAATGTGTTAACCTGCGAAGAAAAACTCTACCTTTTTCCAATACCACCTTGTTGGGTATGTGTTATATTATTTGCATGTGTGTGTGTGGGCGCGCCAGATATGACAACTGCGTCTGACGATCCCTCTAGTAGTGCTCTTTGTGTCATGTGCACTGGGCGCTTTCCTAGGGGGGTCCCAAGGGGCGCAGGTATGCCCCCCTTGGTTGGGCCAGCATTCGACAACGGGCGGTAGCCCGGGGCAGTGCCCTGAATATTTTTTTTGGGCAGTTTTTGCTATTTTTAGCAGTTTTGTAAATTAATCCCGGATTAAGGGATTAGGGTTTTGGTATCTACAAAATACCTGAAAACATTGTATATATATTGTATGGTGAATGGTGAATTTCGATATAATGAATATAAGAAAGTTTTTCCCGGTTGAGGGTTTCCGGTATAAAATCTCTGTGTATGAGCCATTGATTAAATTTTGTTTTTCTTAAGAATCTATATGAATTTATTTACTTCATAGGTTTAAAACTTACATGTGGTATCAGAGCTCGTTTTTGGCTTCAGAGGGACACCTTTGTTGTTGAGGGTTTGGCTCGGTCTTAATAGATCAATTTTATCTTGGGTCTGTGATAAACCTGGGTTTAGTGGGAGCTTTTGAAGTGGAGATTCGAGTATAGAAAGAAGAATGGCAAGCTCATCTAGAATCGAGATAGAGAAGTTCAATGGTTAAAACTTTGAGCTATGGAAGCTCAAGATGGAGGACCTTCTTGTAGACAAAGAACAATGGATCGATGTGGATCCTGGTACACAGCCTACTGGTACACTGTCTACTAGCACATAATCTACTGGTACACAACCTACTAGTACACAAACTACTAGTACACCAGCTACTGGTATGTCGAAGGAAGATTGGGAGAAGTTGGACAGAAGAGAAAGGAGTACTATTTGACTCTTTCTGGAAGATTTGGTTTTGTTGAATGTCTCGGGAGAATCTACAACCAAGGAACTATGGGATAAGTTGGGGAATTTGTATCAATCAAAGTCCCTGGTAAACAAGTTGTTTCTTCAAAAGAAGTTGTATCATCTTAGGATGGAATATAGAGATTCTGTGATAGAACATCTAAATGCATTTAATACTCTGGTAAGTCAACTTGTCTCTGTTAATATTATGATTGTAGACAAAGATAAGTGTATTACTTTGCTATGTTCTTTTCCAGACTCTTGGGATAATCTGGTTGTAGAAATTGGTAGTACCACTCAACCTACATTGAAGTATGAGGATGTAGTTTCATCCTTGTTATCTAAAGAGATGAGGCAGAAAATCATGGATAGTAATAGCACAGATGCTTTATTTGTAAGAGGTCGTACGCAAGACAGTAATCTTGGTAAACCTTTGAGGGGGAGATCTAAATCTATAGGTAGATATAAGTCTCCACGAAAATATTTGAGGAAATGCTAGAAGTGTGGTAAAATAGGGCATTATAAGAAATATTGCAAGTCTAAGAAGTTTGATAAACCAAAGGGATCTCATAGTACCTCTTCCACAGAGGCAAAAACCTCCACTGAAGAAGGAGGTGATGTTTACCTAGCATCTACAAGTACACATGCAGACCATGATGTATGGTTGATCGACTTAGGTGTGTCATACCATATGACTCCTCATAGGGAGTGGTTCTCTAAATATGAAAAATACGATGGTGGTGATGTATTCCTAGGAGATGACTCGACAGCAAAAATCTTGGGATGTGGAAGGGTTAAGTTGCTGCTAAAATATGGAAGGATTAGAAATCTCCTTGGGGTTCTTCACATTCCAAAACTATCCAGGAGCCTAATATCTATAAGCAAGATGGATGATGCAGGAGTGAATACTATATTTGGAAAGAACACTTGCAAGATGGTACAAGGAGAAATGGTGTTGATGAGGGGAGTTTGGTGTGGAACTCTATACAAGTTGCTGGGAAGCACTTATACTAATAGGTGTAACAGTTCTGTTATCCCTGAACAGAGAAATAAAGAAGACAAGACCAATATTGTCCCTGAAAAGAAGACCATGTTGTGGCATCAAAGACTGGGACATATTGGAGAAAAGGGCCTTTGAACACTACATGGTAAAGGTATGGTTGAAGGTATGTCTAATTGCACTCTGGATTTTGATTTTTGTGAACATTGCATACATGGTAAACATAATCGAGTAATATTCCCATCTAGTGCTACAAGAGCAAAGGGGATCTTAGAGTTGATACACAGTGATGTGTTTGGACCTGTTCCTGTTCCATCCCTAGGTAAATCTGTGTATTATGTTTCATTCATA
>JZKD02S1999897.1:1078862-1094051 GCA_000966675.3 Picea glauca
TAGAGGTCCCCATGTATGAGGGAAATCTAGATGCTAAAGAAATGTTGGACTGGATAAGGTCCATGGACAAACACTTCGACTATGAATATTTTGATGAGGAGAAGAAGGTGAAGCAGGCAGTCACCAGGCTAAAAGGGCATGCAACACTGTGGTGGGACGAACTGCAGGCTGAAAGGAGAAGTAAAGGAAAACAGAGGATAAAGAGTTGGGACAAGATGGTAGCCAAACTGAAGGCTAAGTTCATACCCAAAGACTACCAGATCAATCTATTCAGGAAGCTATAGAACCTGAGATAGAAAGGGATGACAGTCAAGGAGTGCACCAAGGAGTTCTACCGACTGAACATCAAAACTAGACAAAGGGAGAGAGACGAAGAAAGAGTTGCCAGATATATAAATGGCTTGAGATATGAAATCCAGGACGAGCTTAGTATGATGTCAATGAGGACTATGGAAGATGCTTATCAGTTTGTGTTGAAGGCAGAGGAGAAGATGGACAGAAAACAAAACCAGCGAGGAAGAGGTAAAGGCTCGATCCCAAGCAAAAGCAAGGGATTTAATCGTGACAGAGCACATCAGTCTAAGGACAAGGCTGAGAAACCACACAATCACTTAGAATGAGGAGGAAGTTCACGAGGAAGACAGAATGGTGGAAGAAACTCTTCTAGAGGAAGAGGCCAAGGAGGAGTAAGGTGCTATAACTATGGAAAGATAGGGAACATGTCTTGGGAATGTCCCGAGAAGAAGAAGGAAGGAGGAGAAGCTCACATTTCAGAAGCATGGTGAAGAGATGTTGAAGCAGAAGGAGAAAAGGATGGAGCATCCCTAATGTTGAGAAAAGTTCTCTTAAAACCAAAGGTAGAAATTGAAAAGCCAGTACAGAGAAACAATCTCTTCAGGACATCTTGAAAGACTAAGGACAAAGTATGCAAGGTGATCATTGACAGTGGGAGTACTAACAACCTAGTATCCACAAAGATGGTGGAGAAATTGGAGCTGAAGACAACTGCACATCCAAGGCCATACAAAGTCTCATGGCTGCAAAAAGGACACCACGTAATGATCACTAAACAATGCCTGGTTGAAATTAAAATAGGAGGATATAAAGATGAAATCCCATGTGATGTAATTCCCATGGAAGTATGCCACATTTTGTTGGGAAGACCATGGTAGTTTGACAAAAATGTAATTCACAATGGAAGGAAGAATACATATACATTGGAGAAGAATGGTAGGACGCATATGTTGCTGCCAATGGAGGAGAAGAGAGTGAAAGAGGAAGCCAACACAAGCATACTTCTCATGAGTGGGAAGGAACTCCTGAAAGAAGTCAAGGAAGAACAAGAGACGCAGTTTGTTGTGGTGAGGAAGCCTACAATCATCCTTACGAGTACATCAATGGATGATTTGCCTGAAGAATTTTAGGAGCTGCTGGATAATTTTGTTGATATAGTGGTGGATGAGCTATCAAACTCATTGCCACCCATTGGGAGTATCAATCATCATATTGACTTGATACCAGGAGAAAGCCTACTGAACAAGGCATCGTACATATTAACACCTCGAGAAAATGAGGAGGTGAAGAACCAAGTCCAAGAATTTTTGGATAAGGGTTTGGTCAGAGAAAGTTTGAGCCCATGCGTAGTACCGACTGTGTTGAGCCCAAATAAATATGGAGGATGGATAATGTGCACAGACTTGAGAGCCATCAACAAGATCACCATCAGGTACAAATTTCCTTTACCGAGAATGGATGACTTAATGGATTGCTTAAGTGGAGAAGATTTCTTTTCCAAGATAGATCTGAAAAGTGGATATCACCAGATCAGGATGAGAGAAGGTGATGAATGGAAAACAACCTTTAATATGAATGAAGGTCTGTATGAGTGGTTGGTTATGCCATTTGGATTAACAAATGCCTCGAGTACTTTTATGAGTTTGATGAATGAAATTCTGAAATATTTCATTGGCAAGTTTGTGGTTGTATATCTGGACGATATATTGATCTTTAGTAGGACTAAGGAGGATAATTTGAGGCACCTAACGCTAGTAATGAGGAGGCCACAACAATAGAAGCTACTGATCAATCTGAAGAAGTCCTCTTTTATGAAGATAGAGCTCATTTACTTGGGTTTTGTGATATCTTCGAATGAATTGAAGATGGATCCAGAAAAGGTGAAAGCAATCAGGGAATGGTCGTCACCAAGGAGCATGTTCGAGGTAAGGAGCTTTCATGCCTTAGCAAGTTTTTATAGAAAGTTCATTAGAGACTTCAATGGGATTTGTGCACCCATGATGGATATAGTAAAGAAGCGAAACAAGTATTTTAAATGGACAGAGGAGGCTGAAAAGAGCTTCAATATATTAAAGGAGAAGATGACGGAACGACCAATTCTGGTCTTGTTGAATTTTGCGAAGACATTTCAGGTAAGATGTGACGCAAGTGGAGTTGTAATAGGAGCGGTTCTGAGTCAGGACAATCGACTTGTTGCCTATTTCAGCGAGAAGATGAATGAGACTAAGAGGAAATACTCCACATATGACAAGGAGTTCTATGCCATAATTCAAGCATTGAAGAAATGGAGGCATTATCTTGTCCCGCAAGAGTTTGTCTTGTACAACGATAACCAAGATTTACAATTCATAACCCGACAAGAAAAACTGAATCAGAGGTATGCAAAATGGGTTGAATTTATGCAAAATTTTACATTTGTCATAAAACATATTGCTGGGAATGCTAACAAAGTTGTTGATGCGTTAAGCTGGAGATGTTTAATTCCGCAAGAATTCCAAGTGGAGACCTTGGGGTTTGAACACCTTAAGGATATGTATTGTGATGATACAGATTTCAAGGAGGCCTATGAAGCATGTACAAGCCCTGTGCTGAGAGATAGAAGTCATTAGACAAAGTATATGGTTTAGGAAGGATTGTTGTTCAGAGGAAATCAATTATGCATACCAAGATGCTCAATGAGGGACAATCTTCTGAAGGAGAAGCATAGTGGAGGATTGGCTGGACATTTTGGCCATGATAAAATGTTTGCACAATTGAGAAGTTCATATTATTGGCCACGTATGAGAACAGAGGTAATAAAATTTTTGAACAAATGTAGGATCTGCCAACATGAAAAGGGGAAAATACAAAACACTGGATTGTATCAACCATTACCAATACGAGAGAGGCCTTCGGATGCAATAAGCATGGATTTCATGTTGGGATTGACAAGAACACAAAGGGGATTCAATTCCATATTTGTGGTGGTGGATATGTTTTCAAAGATGGCATATTTCATCCCATGCCAGAAGACCAGTGATGCAACACATGTTGCAAATCTGTTTTTCAGAGAAGTTGTGAGACTTCACGATCTACCCAGGAGCATTATCTTAGACAAAGACACAAAATTTGTTGGTCACTTTTGGAGGACATTGTGGAAGAAGATGGGGATAGATTTTTCCTTCAGCTCAACTTATCACCCTCAGACAGATGGGCAGACTGAGGTGGTAAATAGAAGTTTGGGGAACTTATTAAGAAGTCTGGTTACTGAACACCATAACCAGTGGGATCAGATTCTGCCACAAGCAGAATTTGCATACAATGACTCACCAAACAGAAGGACTATAAGGAGACCATTCAAAATACTCTATGGAATGCAACCCAGGGGAGTGTCTGAGTTGAGAGACTTGGAACAGGGAGAGATCAGAAGCGCGGGAGCAGAGAATTTTGCTGCTGAAATGTAGAAACTCCATAGTTGGATCAAAGAACAATTACAGAGTTCTAACCAAAAATACAAGCACATAGTTGATCAACATTGTAGGGAAATTCAATTTGATGTGGGAGATCACGTTTTAGCACATCTCAGGAAGGAAAGGTTCCCTGGGGGAACATACAACAAGTTGAAGATGAAAAAGATAGGACACTGTAAGATCTTGAGGAAATTTGATGCAAACGCCTATGAGATTGAGCTACCAAATGGTGTGGGCATTTCAACCATATTCAATGTTTCAGACCTCTATCCATACAGGAAAGATGATACATAAGGGTCAGAAGCTCAAGGGAAAATTTAGTGGGAGAAGCAGATGCCTGTGGCAGAGAAGCTACAGATGGAGAAGATTCTAGATCAGAGGATTGGCAAGAAGACCAGGAGGAAGATTTATTTTGAGTATCTGGTCAAATGGAAGGGACACCCAATAGAAGATTCCAGTTGGGAAAACAAAGATGCTATCCAGAAGCAGGGAAAGTTAGTATAGGAACTCATGGACAACAGTCCATGAATTTTTTTCAGGGGGAGTATGATGCAGGAGCATCATTGGCAAGCGCACAGAGGCGGGACCACTCAACACGTGAGAGTTCTTCCAAAACTTCTGCGTGGGCAATTACAACCAATTTTGAAATCCGCCTTCACTTAGTGCCGAAATTTACCTTTGGAGGCACACTTGAACCAGTGCTAAACTTACCCTTTGAGGCACGTTTTGAAAATCGTAAACAGAGAAGGAATTTCCACTACGACTCTGGAGTGAGACTAGACTAAGATAGCATAGGATGAATTTTAGAGTAGGCAAGTAGTCGGGGGGAAACCCTGGAATTGTTTTTTGAATGAAGTAGAAGTTTGTACGCCAGTTGGGGGGTAGGCTGTAATACAGAGAGAAATTAGCTATAAGAGAGAACTGCGAGTTAGTAGGAGATCTCAATTTTTTGAGCTACTATAATTTTGAATGTATTATGTAGACATTGGGCACTTGTGAATATAACAGAAGGAAAATTCATCCAAATGTATGGTGTGTGGACTGTGTGTGTTTTCCTGTCATTTCTATTTTCATGAACAAGTGGATGGAGCTGTGAGTTTTTCCAGTTTCAATTGTTTCTCTTCATTGGAAGCTCTGCAAGGTGTGCATTGAGCCAAAGAGGAACGTAGGGAAATCAGAAGGAATTTCTTAGCGAGAAATACCGTGGATATGAGTTATCAAAATCCCTCAGATGCAAGGAGTGCGTGGAAATCGAAGACCGAACCAGACAAATCACATGAGGAACAACACTTCGGAAAGTGTTATCGAGATCCAAGAACTTATTCCCTAGAAGAAGCGAAGATAGAGTCTTTGAAGACCTAGAAAATATTCTAATTCTGAAGCAAGTAAAAGCTCAGGAGGAAGAACGTTGTCGAGTGTTGGATCATGGTGGAGAATCCCATGGACCGTTCGATTTGAGGTAGGAGTGTAGGCTTTAACCTTGAGTAGATCCAAGAGGGGAGATCTCAAAGATATGAACGGACGGTGGAGAGTCCTTGAGGAGAAAAGTTGAAACCCCACAAGTCATTGGATAAATTGGAGATGCAAGGAGGTTAGCAGTGAGGGATTCTTGACATCCAAAGATCATGAGGAATAGTGACCATCGATCTTAGATAGATCTGGACCGTCAGTCCATTTCGTGAACTCGAGTATCGCTAGTTGAGAGGTGGAGTTCTTTGTGCTTCAAAACCCCAAGTTGCGAGATCGTGAAATAGCAAGGTCGATCCATTTCGAGAACTCGAGTATTGCTAGCTGGGAGGCGGAGTTCTTTACGCTTCAAAACCCCAAGTCACGAGATTGTGAAACAACGAGGTTAGTCCATTTCGTAAACTCAGGTATCGCTAGATGGGAGGTGGAGTTCTTTGTGCTTCAAAACCTTGAGTCACGAGATTGAAATACAGCAAGGTTGGTCCACATCGTGAACTTGGGTATCTCTAGCTGGGAGGCAGAGTTCTTTGTGCTTCAAACCCCCGAGTCGCAAGATCACGATTCGACCTGAACCGTCGATCACAAGAAGATCTGGACCGTTGGCCCACATTGCGATCTCAGGTATCGCAAGTTGGAAGGACAAAGGTCCTTGTCTCCAAAACCCCGAATCGTGAAATAGTGAAAGGCAGGAAGGATAAGGGTGTGGTCACAGCTCTTGGTCATGTACTGCGGAAGCTCACGCTTGGCGCTTGGAAAAGTCAGTTGAGCATTTGTGGGGGGAACTGTGTGTTCTTTCGAAGGGTTCCAGTTTGGAACCAGAAGAGCCATTTTGGCTCCGAAATCAGAAGATCCTGACCGGGAGGTCGCATAGCCCTTAAGAGGGATAGGGGGTCTACATAAAATTTTATCACAATGATACAAAATTTATCTATGGCTTACCAGTCTCATCATTGTTTTGCTACACTACTCTGCTCTGCCTGCATCAATGTCTCTCCTCTTATGTCTGATGCACTTTTTTTTCTTCTCTCAGATATGCATTTTTGTTCCTTGCTTCTTCTGCACTTCATCTCCTGCACACAACATGCTTATACCTGCATGAATCACACTCAAGAGAAACAATCACCTCTTCTCTGTTCTGCATTTTTATACTCTCTGTGCACCTTCTGCATCCTTCATTCACAATACCTCTGCATGCCCTTACCAGCGCCACTGTTCTCCTCTTCAGGTTGTTCATTGCAGCTCTTCCTTGCTCCTGCATAGATCAACAACAAGATCACTTCACTTCTCTGTTATGCATGATTTTCTCACGTCAAGTAATCTCCTAATAATCATGACAACTCTTCAAATTTTCTAGCGGTTCTGTTTCCTGTGAGTTCATCATCAGTGGTTATTATTTGAGATTCCTTAGCTTCTCTGGCAGTCGAGACTCTTCATCTTCTCTGTTAGTTACAGTCAGCCGGTTTTGGTTCCTTTTCCTCCTACGCCCCTTCCTTCTTGTGACCGCTGGCTATGACCTAGGGCCAATCAATTTGGGACTTCATGTTTCGGGTCATCTATCGTGAGTCACCCCAACTCTCCCAACTCTCTATCTCCTGAAATATGAAGTGGAGCTTAGCAATGTGCTAGCTCTTCTCTAGATATGAACTTGGGTGATGAGTTCATGTGGCCACGTGATTGTGAGTGGGTATATAGGCAGTTTGAAGGAAAGATTTTTTTCTCCCTGTAATTCACTATGAGCCTCCATGCATCCTTTCTCTAAAACCGTGGTTTCAATTGCGGCCCGCTTACAAAAAAATTAAGGCCAGAGCATGTTCTGGCCCCGCAATGGAGAACGACAATCGATCTCATGATATTGACGGTGCTCTTGAATGGATGTTTCAGATCTGTCCTCTTGATTCCATGGAACAGATCTCAATGGTTGAGGTTTCCTCCGTGATCCAAGCTCCAAGAGATTCAAATCTCAAACCTTGTTGGTGTTGACTGGATATCTTCCGGAATGAAAGATCTACTGACATCTGTCCTCTTCAATTGACGGCTCTGCCTTCTTTCCTTTGTACATGTAAAATCCTTGGTCTCAGTGATCAGATGACACGTGTCCCTCCAAACCAACGGACGAGATCGATTTCACGATCCGGGCTCTGGGAGTTTCAATTCTCAAGTTCTCGTTTGCTCCCGAAGCATTTCACCCAGAGTCCACAATCCAACGATGCATTTCCCTCTTGGATCAATGGTCCTCATTCACTTTGGGACTTCAACATTTCAACAATCTCAAACCTTTCTCCTTCGCATTTTCCTAGAGATGAGAATCTACTAACGCGTGTCCTCTTTAATCCAATGACTATCCCAAAGAAAAACTCTCGTGGTGACGTAACTCTTGTGTCACTCAATGATGTGTCACGAGCTGAGCAGCTGCCATGTGTCACTCGGATTTTTGATTTACACGTACCTAAAATGCCAAATCAACTTGACACTTGTCATTGTCTGATTGCGCCACATGTCCTTGTTGACGTAGTCTGCTACGTGTCCTTCTCAAATCAACGATCCTCGTTCTCCCTTTGATCGACGGCTATGATCAAATTGCGACTTCACATGTCGAGTGTTTGAACATGATCCAACCCTTAATCTTTCGAATCCCAATATTCAAAAATACTCTAGATCAACGACCCATAGCCCTCTGTGATCCAACGGTCCAAATCTTATCTGGACTTCACGTTTCGCGAAGTTTGAGGACTACTCACCTCCCTTCTCTCGACTCCCAATTTTTCGAAACTTGCTCCAGATCAACGGCCCACAACCCTCTGTGATCCAATGGTCTGGATCTCATTACCCTCTGATCTGACGGCTGAGGTCTAATCTCCTCCTTTGCGTGCTCCTCCTGGCTAGACATTGATCCGATGGTCATTGTCGATCTTCCTCCCGAGCTTTTTTATCTCTATGAATTAGAAGGATTTTTAAGTGTTCAAAGGTCTCAACCTTTGCTCCTCCTGTGATTCCTTCTCTTGGACCTTGGCTTCAATTCTGGAGAGCGCAAAGCACTATCTCTTCTGAGCTTTGATATCTGCATATTGTTCTCTCTTCCTCCTAAACTTATGATTTCCCTATTTTCCATCATTGCTTCTTTCCTTACCTGTAAACATACCATCTTCACTGTTGTTCTTGCCATCAATGAAAATCACATTCTACCTGTAAACATGCCAACAATGTAACGGTAGTACGACATCCATTAGACAAAAACCCACGGGTGATTGGTAAACTCATCACCGCCAGAGTTAACGGATCCACATGAGGTTGTTAGACCATGTCACGAATCCCAAAGGAGGTGTTGACTACCAAGTCAACAACATCCCCCTCAGCACCAACTGAGGCACTCGACACCAATCAAGCGGACTCGAACCTGTAACCTTTCACTCTCATACAATTTTAATGGTAGTACAGAAACCGTTAGACCAAAACCCACGAGTCATTGGTAAAATCATCACGGTGAATTTAACGGATCCACGAGAGGCTGTTAGACCATGTCACGAGTCTCGAAGGAGGTGTTGACCACCAAGTCAAAAATTCAATGGGACAAATAACTTTGAGCTATGGAAGCTCAATATGCGGGATATTCTTGTGCAACGAGGATTGCAAAAGGCATTGGTGGGCAGGTCAAAGAAGCCCGCAGATATGTCTAATGAGGACTGGGAAGATCTGGATGCAAGAGCTCTCAGTACCATTAGTTTGTGTTTGGAAGATGATTTTTTTTTTAATATCGCTAGAGAGGAAACAATAATAGGATTGTGGAGAAGAATGGAAGTCCTTTACATGAAAAATTACTTGACAAACATAATCTATTTGAAGAGGCAAATGTATATCTTACAGACGAAAGAAGGTACTAAAATTGTCATTCATTTAAATGTTTTTAATACTATGATTTGTCAATTAACCAATATGGATGTAAAATATGATGATGAGGACAAGGGAGTCATACTATTTTGTTTTTTGGAATGTTTTGGTTGACCCGGGTTCCACCTTAGGTTTCCAACAAAACATTGCAAATCATCGACCCTTCTAGAGACCAGAAGGAAACACTACGCACAGAGTGCACAATGAAGTCTCACCCGAAATGGCATATGGGTGACTATAGGACACAAATATCTGCAGTCATGGAAGGTATGGTACTCATGGGGATGTTAGAAATGAATTATACTAAATATATATCATATCTACCCTTCTACAATCATATTCATTCATAAACCTTCATTCTGCAAAAAATATTAGAACTATTCTAGTGCGCACTGCAAATTAACCTTAACAGTTTCATCCATCCATTCATTCATCATAATTCAAAACATAAAATAAACATACACAAAGACACCATTTTTTACTATGGTTCACCCCCCTAGGATACATCCACAAAGATATGGCTTCTTTATTATTCATCTTCAAGTCTCTGCGTTGCGCGCATTACATCAGAAGTGCATAAATGCACATATATATATGGTGAGGATGACCAGTGTTTCACCAATCTCTACAGCTTGCGACTTGACCCTTAATTACCATCCATAACTTTTTCTGACTTAAAATTATATCCTCGGCTCTCAACCAAAACTATTAACAGTGACTTAAAAATAGAAAGCTTCACACTCACGACACAAAAAATATTGATCTCCTCATATCTTACAATGCATATTTATACTACCAAAATGGGTAAAAACCATTTACATCAAAGACCAAAACCCTAACCCTAAGTGGATTACGTTTGTCTACATTACAACCTCCTACACACGGCCAGTCCTCAATCCAGCCACTCCTCATCACGATATCCTTTCTTCTACCTCTGACTTTCCTCTTTCCTCACACCGATTTTCCTTCTTTCTTGGAAAGATGTTTTTCCTTATTTTATGGTGCATGCTCCAAATATCCTCCAAACTTGCTACGCATTTCCCCAAAATATCCTTCTCCAGCAGACCCCCAACACTCACCTGTCACTCATCATAAGCCACTTAGGCAGTGTTTTCCTCCTTCACTGACTTCTTCAGTGCCTGAAATCTGCCTATCAAATCTTGTACTTCTTTTTCCTGCACATTCCTTTCTGCAATATTTTCTACCAAATGTGTTGTTATGTTATCCTTCAACACTTCTACACTTTCCATGTGCAACTGCTCTATCCCGCCCTTTGCTTCTTCCAACTCTGTAATCATCGTTTATGCCCCTTCCTGCAATGGCTCCAACTGAGCCTACCTTAACTGCTTCTCCATCTGGATTGACTTCAACTCTGTCTGTAGGTTCTTCATCTCCTAACTTCATGGATCTTCTCTTCTCTTCTTAACTCCTTTGCTTGTGCGTTATCTGGGATGGTCTTAAAGACTTCCTCAATTCTTTGTTCTATTTTCTCCACGCACTATTTTTCTTCATCCCTCTCAAGATACACTTGGTTGAGGGCTATCTCCATTATCTCCTTTATGTCCTTGGCTATCTCTAATTCCATCGCATTTGTCCTAACCCTTTATTGAAATTTATGCATGACACTAATCTGTAGCTTGTATAATTCCTTGGTTGGAATCTTGGACAACACCAAGTCCAACTATTCTATATCCTTTAAGGTTTATGTGATGTGTCCTTGTCTATTTGTAGCATACCTTGGTTAATTTGGAAAGTTTCACTTCCCATTGTTGATGTTTGTACTGTCTCCTTTTCTTCATGGGTTTTCTCTTGCTCCAATGTGCCTTTTTATTGTGATACATTGATCTGTAGGCTTTCCAAAACTTCTTTAACCTCCATCAACTTTTTCATTAATTCTTCTCTTTGTGAATCTGCGATGTATAATTATTCTTCCCCTCAATCCTTCACATTTTCTGTCACGGATTCTGCATCATCCTCAATTATTGTAAGCTGAGGGGTCTCCTTGTGTGCCCTCATCTTCTTGTGTTGTCCTCCTATATTCATCATTGATATTCTCTTTGGTCTTGTCTTTGTTTGTGTAGGGTTCTTCACCTCTAGGAGGTCTCCACTTTTTTCCTCCTAGCTAGGGATGTTATCATTTTTCTAAGGTTCCCCATTTATTCCTTCTGTGTGGTCAGTTTCTAGTACTAAGGTCCTATGTATTGTTTCCTTCTTTCTCTACTTATTTATTGTCGCCCTACTTTATGTTGGTTGAGTGGACTCTGATGATTTCCTAGTATCCACTGTTGGACTACTTGATTGTCCAGTTTCTGCTTGTTCTTTACCCTTTGTTCCTTTCTTGTCATCCATTGGTACCTTCCACTGATCTGAACATGCCCCTATCACCCATTGTACTTCTTTTGTTGTGATACAGTACTGCATCTTCAACCATTTCTTCTTGGGGTCTCTCCTTGCTTGTATCCACATGTTGTGTATAGATGCTTTGAAATTTTCTATCCCTTCATTCTCCTTCACCAATCCTGGTGAGATCCTCCATGTGTCTGCTATCTTTTCCTACATCGACCTGAAGATACATTCCAAAAATGCAAGTATTATCTTTCCTCTATGTAGGATTTGCATTGTGCCATCGGGTTGTATACCTTGTTGTACAACACTTTCCTCTCCTATCACAGAAGGCTGAGTATTTCGATTCTACCCATGACACTAAGGCTATCAAAATGAGTATCCAAGGATAATAGAACTTTGTCCCAGAATCCTGCGCATCTCTCTAATCCTCCAAAAATAGGTTCAACAAGTATGGTGCTCAACTGAGTATTGTCCCTTTCGCGCACTGCGCAGATACTGCTACCACTCCTTCTGGTGCCTCTTCCTTGAAAAATTTTCTTAGTAGCTTGGAATCCATCATCTTTGTCATGGATCTTGTCGCTGGCTCATTTATATTTTTGATAATCATGCCTATATTTCGCCTGTCAGTGCCAAATCGAGATTTTAATTCCTCTACAATTGTCTTTTCCTTCGTCTTGTCATCTAAATATTGTTATTTCTTTACTCCATCTGTTGGAAGCCCTTTAATCTTTGCAATTAGGTCTACATCAATTGGGACATGTCTTTCCATCCACAAAAATCCTCCATGTACTCTCGCCAGTAGTTTCTTCACACATGCATTGACATCCTCCCCCCTGCCAAAGTGTGGGATTTCCAGCAAATTCATTATGCCTGTATTGTACAACCCTATAATCCACTATTCGGGTTCTAATATTGGAACTCCTGATGAAGTTATCCCTTTGTTCTCCATATAAATTTCCTATGCAAACTCATGAAACTTAGATACCTCTGTGATGTCATGATATGCATACTTCAGTTTGGGAACAAACCCTAACATGTCCTCTACAACTATTATTGATTCTGGAATTTGGGGCAATGACAACGAAACCTACTTCTATGTGCATGCTACTGTTACTGTTGTCTTTGTTTTCTTCTTTGATGGACCTGTTGTCTTGTTTTATATTTCTTTCTTCATGTCTTGATCTGTGTTGTTGTCATGTTTATTTGTAATATCCTCAACCTATGGGGTTGTTCTTCCCTAGGTTTCTACATTGCCTTGGGTTCATCTAATTCTTTCTTCTCGTCATATTCTTCACTTTTTTCTCCCTGTGTGTGCAATGCTCCTGGTTTTGTTGTGTTAGAGTTTCCTTCTGTGCTAGGGTTTCGACCTTATTTTGAATAGTTTACCTATGTTTCTTCTTCCTCTGGGTTCTTATCCTTGACAAGCATCACACTAACTGACTCACTTACTAGCAACGAGATCTCATTCACATCTACAACTCATGTTACATCCTTCATCAATTTCATCTCTTCTGTGGTGATTATTTCCCTTCTTGAGAACTGGCTAGGTGCTCCAAACTTCGATGGTGTCATTGTTCTAGCTCGGGTAAAATTCATTGTAAATATAGGTTGGACTCTTCACAACTTCTCACACAATTGCACCATGTTTTCTCCTTTTCTCCTATTTGCTCAAAATCACATTAAGTATTTGATTTTTCGTTCTTTTCACCTTTTATAAACTTTGTCATAAATTCACCTTACTTTGCAGGTCACCGATGTTTCTTTTTCTGACTGCTTTCTTCTCTCGTTGCACTGTGTTTTCACTCTATTTTTCCAGCGTGTAGTATCTTGAATTCTATCGCACCAGTTTACTGTCTATTTCACATTGTATCTTCCAACTCTTTGTCTACCATTTATCCATCTACTTACTTCTTTTTGGATTTTTTTCATTTTTCCACTTTTGTTTTTCTCTTTTTCTCTTTTAATTCCTAGTATATACACTATGTAAAATTCTAACTTCTACATTGCAACTACTGAGGGTTAGTAGGTCGAATGTCCCTATATAGTTTTAGTCGACTACCATTCACCAAACATTTAATCTCCTTGCTTTTAAAATCCTCCAGCTACACAACACCTCCATTTGTGATATAATTTATCTCAAAGGGCCCAAGCCAATGTATCTTGAACTTCCACGGGTGCTGCAAATATTTACTGTCATAGAGGGAGAACCAAATCTCCTTCCTTAAAAAAATTCCTCTTGATATGTCTATCATGCCAAGATTTGTCTTTTTCTTTATGTACTTCCTAATGGAAACAAGTTATAATCTTGTCTTCTTCTAGTTCCATGAGTTGAACCAATCTTTCCTACACTGCACCTCTTTTTGTCATGTTTGTAATGGATGCAATGCATATACTAGGTATTAAATACTCCAAGGGAACTACTGCTTATTTTCCATAAACCAATATGAAAGGTGTTTTCCCTATTAGTTTCTTGCATGTAGTTCTATACGCCCATAACACTGATGGTATCTTCAAATCCCAATCATCCCCATTCACATTGCAAATATTAGTTAAGGCATTCTCCAATATCTTATTAAATGCTTCCACTATTCCATTAGCATGAGGATAAAAGGAGTAATCTTCTTTTGATTTACCTCAAATTATTCAGTCATTTCCTGGATGGTACTATTGATAAAATGAGTCCCTTAATCACTCATCAGAATGCCAGGGCATCCAAATCTTGTAACTACTTGTTCAAACATGAAGTGTGTTGCAGTCTTCACACTGCAATCTTTCACTGCTACTCCTTTAGCCCATCTGGTTAAATATTTTGTCGCTCTAATGATATACCTTGCTCTTGATCTTCTTTCTAGTGGATTGATTGGTCCTACAAAATCTACTTCCCATTTCTCAAACACTTCAAAGTTACCTAAGGTCTTAGTGGCATCTCATCCCTCCTGGATGGTTTTCCAAACCTCTGACAGACATCATAATTTTGGCCATACTCCTTTGCATCTTTATGAATTGTTGGCCACCATAATCCTACGTGCAATATCTTCTATGCAGTAGTCTTCCCTGCATAATGTCCTCCATCTATTCCTTTATGTTCTTCTACCAAAATAATAGTACATTCATGTTCCATAACACATCTTCTCAGAATGTTGTATGCACCTAGTTTGTACAAGTGACCTACAATAAGTTGATAGTATGCAACTCTAACCACTAAATTCTTCTTCTATGCAGTATTATATTCCTTTGGAGAAAATCTTGTACTCAGGAATTCAATAATGTCAGCAAAACAATCATCAATGATCTTCACTGAAAATAGTTTTTCATCAGAAAAAATTTCCTCCAAGTTGCTTGGTTCCTCTCCATTAATTATCCTTGAAAAATGATCCGACCCTACATTCAATATTCAAGGCTTCACCACAAATTCAAAATCAAACTCCTGAAATAACAACAACCATCTGCATATTCTCCCCCCCAACATTGGCTTGTTGACCAAATATCTAAGAGCAGAGTGATCTGTAAACATCTTAAAATGTTGTCTTGTTGTTGGCCCTTGGTTATGGAAGGTGTTGATACTGAGAGAGGGGTGAATCAGTTTTAAGTACAATTTAAAACCTTTTTCAACTTATACTTAAACCATTCAACTATATCCAATGAGAAATGAACAATAATATAAGATTTACACCAATACACCACAATACACCATGCACAATATATGAGAAATAATCAATAGTTATTGTTCAAGGGAAGTAATGACTTC
>JZKD02S1999897.1:1097192-1131979 GCA_000966675.3 Picea glauca
TGAAACTCCTCCAATTTTCACTCCTTGAATCCTCCCCAAAAGGAGGTTATAGAAAGAATGGTAGACTTTATTCAATTCTGGTCTATTCAGGAGAGTGAACTTGCACAGAATGCCCGACACTCAATAATTAACATCCGATTCTGAAACTCGCACAAAAGAAACTAAAGTCCATACTTTTTTCAGTGAAATTTGTCCCACTTCATTTGGATTCTCTATGAGGAAGTTATGAATGTTTTACCCAGAACACATGTTTATTGAATAGCTTCAAGACTGGTCACAAACCCTATCTTCCACAGAGTGTATATACATAATTATAGCGAATCAAGAGATAACCTTTTTACCATAGGTACCTTGATATGTCTTCTCAATACCATAGTGATTTCACCGTATGAATCATTCTAGAAAAAACGTTATAGCAAAAATGGTAACATGACCTGAAGATAACATATCTTAAAACACATCATCAAAAGACTTCATCCTCCCTTGAAATCCGGCCTTCTTTTCTTCTTATTTCCTCTGAAATTCAACTTGCATCAAAATGAATGTCTAATGATGTTTATTTATACCATTTATGACACTTCATTTTAACATAAGGACACCTGACACTTTCTTATTTTGTAATTCTTTTCTTTAATTATCTTCAGGGCCTACATGTACTTACTTCTTCAATTCACTTTGTCATCTTCAAAAATTCATTTCTCCTCAACCGTGAGGATCGACATGATGTGCCACATACCACCAACAACAAAATGATGTATACTATCCATTAATGGGTGTTGTATATGCATGTGCATTTTCCTTCATGTCCAAATACCTTTATCAATCTTGTGGTCCAAAACCCATGACAAGGGTTGACATCAACGAAAACCAATCTTCCAACAAAAGGAAGCGAAGAACAAGGAAGAAAAGGTGAGAAGAGAACTTTGCGAGAGACACAGTGACTGTCACTGGTTTGAAGTAAGCAAAAGAGCAAAAAAAATGGAGCAAAGTTTGGAAAAATAAGTCATTGGACGAGAGGACCAAGGATGATAGGTAAGCAAGGAATATGGATTCAAGGATAGTTCTACAAGCAAAAGAAACCACCATTGGATTCTTTGGAGAACCATGCAAGAAGGAAGGAAAGACAGGTTGGTGAAGACCCCAAAAAGTGGGTCATGTTGACCAAGGGTTTTATACACCTAGGGTTTTTGTCTTTTAGGGTTTTGGCACCTAGGTTTCAGCCTAAGGAGGTCGGTGAACTACTGTAATGTATAAATAGAGGTTTAAAGGGCCTAGGTTGGGTTGGTGTCAAGATAGATTTTCATTATTCATATGAGCGATTATTGTACTGTGAGAGAGAAGTGCTGAGAGAGAGGAAGCTTTCTGGTATTGTAAGATCATCTGTTGTGTGTGAAGGTCAAGTCCTGCAGCTGGGTGCACATGAAGGGGAGAAAAAGAGAGAGAAGAAAGAGGATCTACTAGCTAAGAGCACAGAAATGAATTGTATGCTTTACCTTAATGAATCATAAGCACATTTCTATGGAATTATCCCTAGAGAGATGGTGAACCACGTACATCTGTTTTTGTGTGTGTGATTTATGCTTTGACCTATGTCATTGTTATATTGTTACCTGCATTTTTTTTTTGGATCAAATATATAGCTGTGAAGGTTAGATCTAGCTTGTTGAAAGGTAGATGTATGATGTGTTACTATTGTATTAGATCCACTTGACATTCCCTTGGTTGTAGACATCTTTGTCCTACAACCCCCTCATAGCTTCTTCAGGTGAGACAACATCTGCTTCGCAGCTTCTGCCGAAAGGGAGAGTAGCTTGGGCTTGTTGGTGTGCTCTTGGAGTGAACCTCGGGTCTGCCCTTGTGCCAACAAATGGTTCCATTGTTGGGACATGAATCTTCATGAGGGAATGTCAAGGTGGTTCCCATCAAAGAAAGAGGTTCAAAAGTGGATAAAAGATCAAGAGAAGGACTTCGCTGAAGCCCAGAACAAGAACCCTAATATTATTAAAGAATATTGGTTGGATAAATATATTTTTACCGACATTCACGAGATATTCTTTGGAGGGATCCATCAAGAGCTACATGAGTGGTTAGCTAGGTTAGCATATAACCAGTTCGAGATAAGACCTAGATCTCCTGTAGTTTGGACATCGACGATGATCCAGGAGGTTAAAAGGGTTGATAACGTCGTATCTAGAGTAGTAGATCATTGGTTTGATAGTACCATTGGAGGGTATATCACTGAGTTTGTTGTTGACAGTGTAGATTCATACAGCCAAGATGAAAGATATTTCTTTAAAGGACCCAGAGGAAAATTTTTACAAGTCCTGAAGTTGAGACTCAAGATGGTGTTGCATGAGAAGAACATCTTGAAGATATAGTAGATCGAGAAGATTTGATAAAGCTAATGTTCAAAAATTCGGATAGCGACAACGACACAGAAGCCAGACATATGCGCAATGGAATATTATTTCGAGGGATTCACCTTGAGAACCTCTTTAAGAAAAACTATGAGGAAGAGGGTTTCTACAATGGAGAAGAGGCAGATCTGACAGACGAAGAACATTCAGAACCTGTGGGGCCAGAGGAAGAAGTAGCTAAAGAACTTCACCAAAATGAGCCAGAAACCTGACGAACTACGTAGGCTACTGAAGTAAGTAATATCAACCCTCCTGTTGTTTCAGAAATGCTAAGTAATGAGAACATTCCAAATCACCAGAGTCCTCAGAGCCCTATTACTAGCAACTCAACATCCACTCAAACAGGAAACCTAGGCAACTTCATGGCAGATGAGATGAGGCTCCCTATATTTAGAGGAGATGGATCTAAAGATCCTAATCAACACTGGTTCCTGTGTGAGGCCGTATGGAACATTACAAATATTACCAAAGAAGTTGTTAAAAGAAACCAGTTTATCACTACACTGAGAGACCACGCGTTGAGATGGTACATGAAGCTTGTCCAAGGACTTGCGCAGCCTAAGCCATTGAATGAGATCAAGAACGCATTGATTGTAGAGTTTAAGAAACCTAAGTCAGAGTCCCAATGTATTACAAAGCTGAAAGAGATCAAGAAAAAGGTAGCTGAACCTGTTTGGGTGTTCGATCAAAGATTCAAGACCCTTACAGGAAGATTGACCTTTAAGATCTCGGACGAGCAGAACAAAGAATGGTTCATCATTGCCTTGTTACCACATATCAGAGTTCCCTTGATGCAACATAATATTTCTTCATAGGAAGAAGCATTGGAGATCACCATGAATCTTGAATCAACCCCTATGGGAGAATCCATCTCAGGCATGAGTCAGATATTGAGTCAGCTCACTAGTTTATCTATTCAGGTCGAAGACATGAAGAAAGACAAGGGAAAAGACAAAAGAGAATACATCTAGTGTGTCAGATGCGGATCAGAAGGTCATGACAAGGAACACTGCCCTCTATTCAATGAATACTTGGCTTCTGGAGCTCCAAGCCCCTTGAAGCAAGTCACCTTACCTTGGTGCAAAGTATCCTGGAATCGACATCACCCTAGTGAGTGCTATTACATGCAAAAATACGTTCAGGCCCCTACAAACTTGTATTGCACATTCTGTAAATCAGTAGGTCATGACGATAGACATTGCAGAGCTTATGATCTCATGCATGAAATATCAAGAGACATATACAAGATCCAATGTGAAGTACATCAAGAAGGAAACAGTGTGCAATATAACTCCCCAAGAAGAGGAAACTTCAATCCTCGTGGTGGATATAGAGGAAGAGGACGAGGAGGAGGTATGGGTAGAGGCCAAGGAAAAATAATCTGTTATAATTGCGCATAGACAAGACATCTAGCAAGGGACTATCAGAACCCTTGTACCACTTGCAATTATTGTAACTCCTTTGAGCATGTCATTAAGGATTTTCTATTATTGCTAGATAAGATCCAGGATAAACGAGGACCTCAGCAGAACCCAAAAATATAATTGATCAAAGCAAAACCCCGCGGAGCTGATCCTAGAGTCGATGTTATTACTCGAGGAGGCACTGCTATAGGATAGGATAGAGTGACCCAAGGGAAGATTGCAGAAGACTCAGGAATTAGAAAAGATGCAAAAAAGGCCCAGATATTTGATGCAAAGAAAGAAAGGCAAATATTTGAGGAATCAAGGCAAGAGTTCAAAGAAGATCAAGGCTCTTCATCAAAAACATGACCAAAAATAAAATAATATGGAATGCCTCAGCATTCGATCAGTTTGCTTTACCATAAGAAGGAAAAGAGGTAAGCAAACTCATGGAATTTCTATGCACTTGTGTTAATTTAATTCAAGATAAAAGCATTGTACAAGAGTTGCAGAACTTAATCAGACAATATGAGTTAGGAAGGATAGACCCCCTACTGAGCAAGGCAGTGCACCAAATTGGTAAGAAGATAAGGACAAATAAAGAATTACACTTGAATGCTCAAATAGGAGAGTATGATATAGACTATGTGGTCCTCGACTTAGGGTCGGAGGTCAATGTCATGACAAAGAAAACTTGGGCACTAATGGGAAAATTGAGGTTGATCTATTCCCCTATCAGGATTAGAATGAATAATCAGCAAGCTATCATCCCATTTGGATGACTGGAGCATGTCCCTGTGGACATCGATGGAGTTAGAACCTTTGCAGATTTTGAGGTAATTGAAATTGTTGATGATAGCTTCCCTTACCCTGCATTGCTAGGAATTGATTGGGCCTTTAAAAATTCTATTATTGTTGATTTAAATAAAAGGTGTATGATATTTGAAAGATATGGCCTTCGGGTCATTTCACCCTTAGATCCAGATGAGGTTCAATGATACACAAATCCCATCATAGAAGAAGAACGCACATGCGAACTAGAAAACATCTACAAACTGACAACCAGACAATGGGATTACATCAACCCTAAAGCTAATGGGAATCTAAGCTGGCGAAGTGACAACACGTGCTCATCAGATTTAGAGGAAGCATGGAAAACTGGCAAAACTAGATGTATGAAGTATCTACCAGAAGATGTGTTATATTAACTAGAGAAGTTCGCTGGATCGGCACACCAGTGAGTAACTTACCCACATTTGTTGGTCTAAACCCTTTAGAAGCCTTCCTATCATATTTTGAAACAAGTGTACCAATACAACAGAGACTGTTGGCCATGGACAAGGCCCTGAAAGCCACACTAGAAAGATGGTGGGGGACACATAAAAGCAATATCACAGACTGGACCCAATGTCGAACCTTGATGATAGAGCGGTTCTCAGCACAAGAAGTAAGTTGTGAAGTAAGATATATCGGTCGAAGTTGCCCAAAGGACCATGTGCGAAGCTGCGAAGAGGCCTGGAGTGACATTCCTCGAGAACAATGGGTGCATAGATTCATTAACACACTGGACATGACCCCTATCAATTGGTACCTACAAGCAGAGCTGGGCCTCGTCACCACAAATTGGGAAGATATGACCCAGAATTTTGTAAATACTTTTTTATTTGAAAGTGAATATCCTTTAGTAGATGAAGCATTACATATTGTGAGATAGAAAGTAATTGAGGAAGCATCTATCCTCCCTATGGAACAAGAAGAGGATGAATGGACTACGCCTCTCCAAAAATTGCAGAGTTGCTACAACATCAATGTTGATGATGATGATGATCCTAGGAAGGTAAAAATTACTGAAACATAAGGCCAAAGAAATGTGGAGGGACCAAGAGCTGAGCCACCATTTATTGGTTAGCCAATAAAGATCAAAAAATTCAACATTGGGACAGAGGAGACACCAAATCTTGCCAATGTCAGAGATTATTGGGATGTTGCTACCATTGACAAGATTACAGAGTTGTTGCACGAATATCAGGACTTGTTTCCGACCAATTTCACTGATATGAAGGGTATCAAAGGACCTATGGGAGAGATGAGAATACCTTTGAAACCAGGTGTGAATCCAATCAAGCAAAGACCCTACAGATTGAATCCAAAATACAAGGAAAAAGTGAAGATTGAGCTTGACAGAATGTTGGAAGCAGGGATTATTGAACTTGTCGAAGAATCAGAGTGGATCATCCCTATGGTGGTACAAGACAAAAATATAGGAGAAATCAGGATATGTGTGGACCTCAGGAAGTTGAATGATGCCTATCTGCATGACCCTTTCCCTACACCCCTCACTGATGAAGTATTAGACAACGTGGGAGGCCAGGAGGTATATTCTTTTACAGATGGATTTTTAGGATACCATCAGATCCAGATTGCTAAGGAGGACCACCAGAAGACCACGCTTGCCACAGAATGTGGATCCTACCAATATACAGTGATACCATTTGGACTGAAGAATGCCCTAGACATCTTTTCCAGGGTGGTGGTTGAAGCATTCAAAGAATTTTTGCATAATTTTTAGAAGCATATTTTGATGATTGGACTGTGTTGAGTTTGTTGAAAAATCATATTGAATGTCTAAGGCTAATGTTGGATAAATGCAAGAAGTTTCAAATTGCTTTGAATCGGAAGAAGTGCATCTTCTTATCACCATTTGGAATGTTATTAGGCCATATTGTATGTAAGTAGGGATTGTTGGTTGATCCATCTAAAATTGCAATTATAGTTGATTTGCCACCTCCTACTTCAGTCAAACAATTGCGCACTACGATAGGACATACTGGCTACTACAGGAAATTCATTAAAGGCTATGCCCAAATCACATCACCGATGGAGAATCTATTGAATAAGGACTATCAGTTTGGTTGGACAGACGAATTCCAACAGAGCTTCGACACGCTAAAACAGAAGATGGTCACTGCACCCATTCTGGTTTTTCCAGATTGGAACAAGGAGTTTCATGTGCACGTCAATGCATCTTCTGTTGCATTGGGAGTAGTACTGGAACAACCGGGAGAAGGGGAGATCGACCATCCATTATATTTTTCTAGCAGGAAGTTATCTACAGTGGATATCAACTACACCACCACAGAAAGAGAAGGACTAGACATGGTGTACGCGCTGCAGAAATTCCGCCACTACTTGCTGGGAGGAAAATTTAATATGTTTACAGATCACTCTGCACTGAAATACCTGGTCAACAAGCTAGTGTTGGGGGGGCGAATATGCATATGGCTTCTGTTGTTTCAAGAATATGATTTTGAAATCATAGTTAAGGCAGGAAGAATGAACAAGGGTCCTAACCACTTGTCAAGGCTGGAACATTGTGAAGAACCCACTAGTTTGGAGGATACACTATCGGATGCACAACTGCTTGCCATAAGAAATATTGATGACCACTTCGCAGACATTTTCCAATTCCTATCAACAGGAATGGAACCTAGTGAGTATACAATTCCCTAGAAGAAATAGCTAGTGGTACGCATTGCATAATTTTCACTAATAGCTGGTCAGCTATACAAAACGAGACCTGATGAGATACTAAGGAGATTCATTATGGAGACAGAGCGACCATATATCCTCACAAAATCTCATGAAGGCATCGTAGGAGGACATTACGCATGGAAAGAAACTACGCAGAAGGTTCTGAGAGCTGGCCTTTGGTGGCCTACCTTACACAAAGATGTTAAGGATTATGCTAGATCATGTGATATGTGCCAAAGAGTTGGAAAACCATCACGAAGAGATGAAATTCCATTAGCACCACAGATGACCCTACAAGCATTTGAAAAATGGGCCATTGACTTCGTGGGACCTATAAACCCACCAAGAAAGTGCACAGGAGCAAGGTATATCATTACTGCGATAGAATACTTAACCATATGGGTCGAAGACAGAGCAGTCAGGGGTTGTAGTGCAACTACAGTTGTGCATTTTATATTTGATGACATAATAACCAAGTTTGTATGCCCCAAGATCCTTATGAGTGATCAAGGCACACACTTCATCAAAAAGACAATTGAAGCCCTGACTGAAGAATTTGCATTCAACCATCAAAAGAGTACACCTTACCATCCAAAAGAAAATGGAACAGTTGAAGCATTCAATAAGAACTTGGATACAACATTAACGAATATTTTCATTTTGAATAGGGATGACTGGGACTTAAGAGTACTTGCAGTACTATGGGCCTATCGAACCACTTGCAAGAAATTAACAATGTAGACTCCTTTCAAGTTGGTTTATGGTATCAAAGCTGTTGTCCCAATGGAATAATTGGTACCAAGCTTAAGAATTGTTGCTTTTATAGGTATGGATGAGATTGGTTTTTTTCAGGAAAGGCTCACACAGTTGGTTGAACTGGAAGAAGATAGATTCATTACAGGATTCCACCATCAGGTTCAGAAGGAACGAGAGAAGGCATATCATGACAGGCACATCATGAAGAAGGCACTCAAGCAAGGTGATTTAGTATTGGTGTATGATAGTAAGTTTATAAGACACCCAGGGAAGTTTAGAACGCATTGGCTTGGACCATATGAGATCACCTATGTTACAGAAGGAGGAGTTGCACAACTGAAAACATTGAAGGGAGAATGGAAGGAAGGATTTGTGAATGGGAGTCGGCTGAAGTTGTACTATGACAAGTAGCTACCTCGCAATTCTCAGTAAAAGCAGTTGGAAAAGGGTCTAGGTACCAGGTGCAGTTGAAACTGGGTACTAGACATGGAAAAGATGGTCTGCACAAGGAGGGAGAGGAGGCATAAAGAAAAAACCAAGGCTGCCATGTGCAGTCCAAAGTCGAAGTAAAATATAAGGATTGGATCCAAAGCGCCTCAGGATGAGTCACAAGTGAATGTTGGGGGCTTGTTGGCCCTTGGTTATGGAAGGAAGCGAAGAACAAGGAAGAAAAGGTGAAAATCAAACTTCACAGGAGACACAGTGACTGCCACTGGGTCGAAGTAAGAAAAAGAGCAGAAAAAATAGAGCAAAGTTCGGAAAAACAAGTCGTTGGATGAGAGGACCAAGGATGACAGGTAAGCAAGGAAGATGGATCAAGGACAGTTCATCAAGCGAAAAAATCCACCGTTGGATGCTTTAGAGCACCACGCGAGAAGGAAGGAAAGATAGGCTGGAGAAGCCCAGAAAAAGCGGGTCATGTTGACCTAGGGTTTTGGTCTTTTAGGGTTTTGTCACTTAGGTTTTGGCCTAAGGATGTTGGTGAACTAATGTAATGTATAAATAGAGGTCTAAAGGGCCTAGGTTGGGTTGGTGTCAAGATAGATTTTCATTATTGATATGAGCAATTATTGTACTGTGAGAGAGAAGTGTTGAGAGAGAGGAAGCCTTATGGTATTGTAAGATCTTTTGCTGTGTGTGAAGGTCAAGTCTTGCAACTAGGTGTGCAAGAAGGGGAGATAGAGAGATAAGAAAGAGGGTCTACTAGCTAAGATAATAGACAAGAACTGTATTCTTTACCTTAATGAATCATAAGCATAGTTCTATGGATGTATCCCTAGAGAGAGGGTGAAACACGTACATCTATTGTTGTGTGTGTGATTGATGCTTTGACCTATGTCTTTGTTATATTGTTACCTGCCTTATTATATTAGATCAAATCTATAGCTATGAAGGTTAGATATAGCTTGTTGAAAGGTAGATGTATGATGTGTTACTACTGTATTAGATCCACTTGACATTCCCCTGGTTGTAGACATATCTGTCCTGCAACCCCCTCATAGCTGCTTCAGGTGAGACAACATCTGCTACGCAGGTACTGCTGAAAGGGCCAATAGCTTGGTCTTGTTGGTGCATTCTTGGAGTGAACCTTAGGTCTTCCCCTATGCCAACACCTGGAAAATAGTGTATGAACTTCTACAATGCATACACCATAGCTAAACCTTCTCTCTCTATTGTATTGTAATTCTGATATGAATCTCATAGTTTCCTTCTTGCAAATGCTATAGGGTGATCTAAGTCACCTTCTTCTAGATATGTCAATACTTCTCCAAGTGCTATTGAATATGCATCCACATGAACATGGAAATTCTTTGACCAATCAGGAAAGACTAAAATTAGTGTTGTCACCGTATTTTCCTTCAATATGTCCAAACTTTGTAGGTGCTCATAATTCCACTGAAATTTGATATCCTTCTTCAACAATTTCTCCATGGGAGAAATAATCTATGCATAACCCATTATAAACTTCCTATAGTAACCTGTATGAACAAGTGTATATTTTAACTGGTGCATTGACTTAGGTGGTGGTAATTTAACAATGACAACAATCTTTGCATGAACAACTAGCAGACCATGTTTACACACCACATGCTCTAGAAAAATTCCAAATGGTGCGCTAAATATGCATTTATTAATGTTCAATGAGATTTGACACTATATACACGTGTCTAACATCATTCTTAACATTTTAGAATGATCCTTCAATAATATAAATATTGTCCAATCATCTAAATAAACTTCCAAAAATGTATGTATAAAATCCTTTAAGGAAACTACTACTACTCTTGAAAAACTTGCAGGTGAATTCTTTAATCCAAAAGGCATCAATGTGTACTAATATGACCCCCATTATGTAGCAATTGTCGTCTTATGTTGATCCTTAGGTGCTATTATGATCTAGTGATACCCTAAAAATCCATCACTAAATGAGTATGCTTATTGTCCTCCTACATTCTCCAATACTTCATTTGTAAATGGAGTAGGGAAAATATCATGCACACATGCATCATTCAGCTTCCTCAAGTATTCATAGATCCTTATTCCCCCTTGCTTATTCTCCTATACTACCATAAGGATAATCCACTCTAATTTTTCAACAGGTTCTATTATACCAGCCTCTAACATCTTGTCAATATCTTCCTTAACTTTCTGTTTGTACATTGGATTCAACCTATAAGGTATCTATTTGATTGGTATGGCATCTGGTGTTAGAGGATTTCTCATTTCTCCAAGTTCTCCTGCTACTCCTTTCATCTCTGAAAATGTTGCCAAAAATAAGTCACTATACTCGCGCAATAATTCTGTTATACTTTCTACTGTCTGGTTGTCCCAATAATAACCAATGCTTGCAATCTTTAGACTCTCCTCTATTCCAATATTAACTTTCTTGATCTTCAGTGATGCAACATATTCTTCTGACTCTAACTGTGGTCATTCTACTTCTCTTTCTCCTTCTACTTCTGTGATCTGAATATCACACGGGTATTCTTCTGCTGGATCATCTTCTACGAAGGCTAGACGCAATATTCTCCTTCAAAATCTCCTGTCTAGCCTTATTGAAGGACTCCTTTTCCTTGAGTGCATCAAAATGTTGTCTAGGTGTTGCATCCTTTCTTACCCATTGGTGAAGATCCTAGTTCTGCTTTGGTAGATATGCTCATATCTTGGTTCCACCTCTAGTAACTATATTGATCTTCTTCCCATCATCGTCTCTAGTTTCCACAACAATCCATTGAACATTCTTATTATTCTGATTCCTCTTTTCCTATATCCTTTTCAAAAGTGTTGGACAATCTTCTATGTCATGGTCTACTACACGAAAATACATACATGTCGTAGGTGGTTGCGGACAATCCCTGGTGTAGTGTCCAAGTTTATGACATTTATGACATGTTATTTGTCCTCTACCTCCACAACCTCCTCCTTTTAATCCTCCTCTGTTAGCTTGATTATCTACGCATGGTGTATTGTACTAGGGTACCTAATTATATTGTGGTTTCACATTATTATAATGTGGTGGTGGTCCAAATTGTTGCGCATTATTATATATGGTGGTGTTGTAAATGACTGTGTAGGTTTTCCTGTCATCGATTCAGCCTGCACCCTATAAGCATATGAAGTCCTCTCCTTCATCATATCCAAAGTTCTACAGTCCTTATATTCATGTCCAAATGACTTGCAAAAATACAAAATGTATTCTTGGACATTTTTTTATACTTCTGCATCATGGGACAAGTATAAGGATCATGTCCATGTGTTATACATATTTCACACCATGGCCCTCCTGTCGGTAAAGGATTTGGCATTCCTTCTCCCAAGTACTATGAAAAGGTTGGGAAATCATTCTTATGATTTATTTATGTTCTAAATAATGTACACCAAACAACTTGCCTTTTCTCATTTCCTTTATTTTGATTCAACTGAAATGTCAGGTCCTTCAGATATGCTCTCAGCTCTTCCACAACTAGATTTGTATGTTTATACTAATTTTCCTCTAACTTCAAGTCTGCTTGCAGAGCCTTGGCTTGATTCTAGAATTTATTTTGCCTCAATGGATACCTAAGATGTGGCAATAATGAATTAAAAAATAAGTGCCTATGTTGCATATCTATGATAGGGTACTTCAACTTACCTTTCAACCTCTTGAATTTCTGATCAATCTCCCAAACTAACTCTCCTAGATTCTACTTGATATATACCATCTCATTCATGCACTAATCTTCTAAGATCGATCGATGGAATCCATTGATTAATGCCTTCTTCACATCTGTGATGGTTGTAGGCACTCCTTGTGGATTGTTTACTGTGAGGCCCATATACCAATCTAGTGTGTGGTCTCTGAATGTGATTTCCAACTGCGCAACTTTTGTATATTCATCTATAATTTGCTTAGCTGCCCATATCTTCTCACAAATAAAAAAGTTCTTCTTTAGGTCCTCAGACCTTTCTCCATGAAACTCGGGTAACCAAATAGTTGGATCTACTCCTGCCATTGTGAAGTTTTTTGTACTACCACCTCCACACGGTGCAGATACTTGAATACTACTAGATGAAATTGTACTTCCACTTGAATTGGACCCTCATCCTACTAAAATACTTCTACTATTAATCACTTGTTGGCTAACCAATTATTTTTCTTCATATGTCTTAGTTGTACATGGGGTTGTGGGTTCCCCACTAATTCTGATATGGAATGGAGAACCTTCTTCTCCACTGGAACCTTGACCTCTAGTTGTCCTCTCATATGTGGCACACAAGTTTTCCTCAATCTTCCTCGTCGCACAAACATCCTAATCCTCTTCCTCATCACTGTCCAATCTCTCTCGCTCAACTACTTCCCTCTTCTTACTATTGATCTTATACTGGTAGGGTCTTTCGTTGCACGTTTCTCCTACTCTACTCAATATCTCCCTATTATGTCCCTCATCCATCATAATGGGGTCCATTTCTTCCTTCTTCTAGCCTCTTTCCATATCCCTCTCCATATCTCATATCGTCCTTAGTGCTTCCCCTAGTCTCCCCATGCACATAGAGTGATTTAGTTGTCTGACTCCATTGTCATCATGCCTTTATCATGCAATAAAATCTTGATCGACGTGTAAAGTGACCTGATGTACATTCCTCCTAGTCCCTTCAAAAACTCTTTCTCTACAGCAATATATGACTTCGTAGTATTGACTGCAAATTCATTAATAAATTCTTCAATACTACTGTCTAACCAGAAATCCACTGCTCGTGTGAATTTATTATTGACTCTTTCCAACTATGCAATACTCTCAGTAGTCCACTCTACTAGTATTAACCGGTTAGTGGGATGAGTAGACTTCAACCTTAATATCCACTCTTGTAGTCACTATGGGAAATAACAAAAGATGACTCATGGAGGTCAGTAAATACATACCTTTCCAAATACTGGCATGGTGTATACTTGTAACTTCTATTGTCTTTCCACACAAACTCGAGTTTCTTTTTTTCCAACCATCTTTCAATATCCTTCTTAGTTGGATTCAATGGCTTAAACATCCCCTTCTACCATTGCATTCTCTTCATTGTTATTCTCATCAAATCCCTTACAGGTTGTTCTTCTGAGTTCCATCCGGAAACGAAACCATTTGTTCGAATGTTTGGGCTCACCCAAGTTCTACATTAGGTTTCCAACAAAACCCCACAAACCATCGGCCCTTCTGAAGACCAGAAGGAAACACTGTGCACAGAGTGCACAATGAAGTCTCACCCGAGATGGATTATGGGTGACTCCAAGACCCAAATTTCTTTTGTCATGGAAGGGATGGTGCTCATGGGGATAGTAGGCATGAATTCTACTTCAAATATATCATATCTACCCTTCTACAATCATATTCATTCATAAACCTTCATTCTACAAAAAATATCAAAACTATTCTAGTGCGCATTGCAAATTAACCTTAACAAATTCATTCATTCATAATAAGTCAAGACATGAAATAAACATACACGTAGACACCATGTTTTACCATGGTTCACCCCCTTGGGCTACATCCACAAAGATATGGCTTCTTTATTATTCATCTTCAAGTCTATGTGTTGTGTGCATTACATCGGAAGTGCATAAATGCACATATACATGGTGAGGCTGATCAATGTCACACCAAGCTCCGCAACTTGCGAACTGGTCCTCAATTACCATCCATAACTTCGTCTAACTCAAAACTAGCTCCTCAAATATCAACCAAAACTATTAACTGCGACTCAAATATAGAAATATTCACTTTCATGACACAAAAATATTGATCGACTCAGATCTTACAATGCATATTTATACTACCAAAATGGGTAAAAACCCTTTACATCAAAGACCAAAACCATAACCCTAAGTGGATTAGGTTTGTCCACATTACAACCTCCTAAGCACGATTGGTCCTCGATCCAACCATTCCTCGTCACTTTGTCCTTTATTATTCCTCCAACTTTCCTCTTTCCTCATGCTGCTTTTTTTTCTTTCCTAGCGCACTGCTTTTCATTTTTTCTTGGTGCGATGATTTTCCTTCTTTTCTGGCGCATGCTCCAATTGTCCTCCAAACTTGCTGCACATTTCCCCAAAATATCCTGCTCCAAAAGTGTTCATTACCTGAATCTTGGGATCATTTAGTCACATATATGTGGTTTAGCACAATAAACACCATTGAATATGCTACTGTTGTGGGAGCCCTGTTGACTGAGGAGATGAGGAGAAGATCCAGTCAAGAAACCTGAACATTAGAAGCAATGGTGGCTAGAGGTCGATCTAAAGAAAGAGGGTAGAATCCAAGAGACACAACAAGATCTAATTCAAAACAAAAGAAGGGTAAGCTAAAATTTTGGTACTGTGGCAAATCAAGGCATCTCAAGAAGGATTCCTCGAAAAGACAACATGCATCCAAAGAGGACTCCACAAAGAAATCAAATTCAACTGAAACAAGTTCAGGTATGATTGTTGAGGTATTCTCTATTTGTAATGTTTCACAACATGATCATCATTGGTTGTGAGACTCTGGTGCATCCAATCATATGTGTCTTCATATAAATTGGTTCTCAACTTACCAATCTATTGATGACGATGTTGTTTTTATGGGAAATGATATTTCTTGTAAAATTATTGGGATTGGTAGCATTCGGGTTAAAATGTATGATGGTACTTTAAGAACGTTAATAGATGTGAGAAATGTACCTGAACTTAGAAAGAAATTAATATCTTTGGTAGTTCTAGATTCTGATGGTTATAAATGTATAGTTCAAGGTGGAGTACTGAAGGTGTTCAAAGGAATCTTAGTAGTCATGAAGGCTAAAAGGATCAAGAATATTTATAAGCTTGAAGGAAGTACTGGAATAAATCAAGCAGTGGTAGTATCTGAAGGTGCAAGCGACTCTACGTGTTTATGGCATCAGTGTTTGGGTCATATGAGCGATAAAGGGCTTAAGGAACTGGTATATCGTAAGTTACTTCCAAGCTTAAAATATCTGAATTTGAATTTCTACAAGCATTGTGTTTCTGGAAAATAGTGTAGAAGAAATTTTAAAATAGGAAGACATATAAGTAAAAGTATCCTTGATTATATTCATTCATATGTTTTTGTACCATCCCCTGTAGATTCTTTTGGAGGATCGTCATATTTTGCAACATTTATATATGATTACTCTAGAAATGTGTGGACCTATTTACTTAAAAGAAAAACTGATGTATTTAATGCTTTTAAGCAATTTAGAGCTTTAGTTGAAAAGAGAATTGGCAGGTCAATTAAGTGTTTAAGAACATATAATGGAGGTGATTTCACATCCAAGGAAGTTGGGATCTAAAGACATAAAACCACGATTTATACTCCTCGGCAAAATGGTGTTGTTGAACGCATGAATATGACTCTTCTACAGAGAGCGAGGAGAATGATTAGTAATGCCAAGCTACAACAAGAATTGTGGGCATAATAATTTTTTAAGCATGTGATATGGTAAATCGATCACCATCATCTGCAATAGATCATAATATTCCAGAAGAGGTATGGACAAGTCACCCTTGTGATTATTCAAATCTTAAATTTTTTGGTTGTGAAGCCTATGATCTTATTCCTAAGAATCAACGTTCTAAGTTAGATCCCAAATCAAAAAGTTTTATCTTTTTGGGGTATGGTGATGGAGTTAAGGGATATAAGTTGTGGGATCCTACTATCCACAAAATCACCATTAAAAAAGATGTCATATTTGATGAATTGTCACTCATAAAATTAGATGTGGTAGAAGTTGAAATGAAACAGGAAGAGATACCATAAACTCAAAAAATTCAGTTGGAGACACAATCATCTACGGGAGAGAAGAAGCATGAAGATGTTCATGAAGAATCTCCTATTGGATCATGTTGTCATTGATGCCAATGGTTTGATTGATTGATGTCAAGTGATTGATTGATTATTGATGAACAATGAATATGTATTGTCCTTGATGAGAATGATATATGTCAAAGTGGAAACCAATTGATAAATATGGATCATTGATATGTATTGTCCTTGATGAGAATGATAGATTTCAAAGTGGAAACTAATTGATAACGATGGATTATACATGATGATGCATAGTTTTTTTGATGAAAAGATGACTCATTATTGTATTATCATGATTGATAAGGTGCACAAATGGATGAGCTCCAAAGTGGTCCCCTTATGGTGAAATCCCTCAAAGGAAGACACTTTGTGGATTGAGTTATCCTAGAAGAATGGTTGGAGGACCCATGCTTGTATGTGAAATAATGAGATGAATATCAATTAAATTGTTGGTGAAACTATCCTAGATGGATTATGATTGTCATGCCATTTCCGGTGGTATGTGGAATTTCACATAACTCCTCATGGTTTGAGAGTTATGGCCTTATGAAGTTGAAGGACCACCATATGAGGCTTGAAGCCCCCAAGGTCAAATAAGTCAAAGTGACCTAAAAGAAGAAATCATTATTTAAATGATAAATTAAAGTGACAAAGTCAAGGTGGATTATTTAAATAATAAAGATAAGTGACAAAATCAAGAAGGAATTTTTAAATGATAAAATATTGGAGAACTTTCTATTTATGGAAAGTGGTTAACCCTAAAATAAGGAAAATAGGTTAAGTGACCTAGAAATGGGTTAAGTGACCTAGAGGATGAAAGTATAAATAATATAGCTATGGACTCTTGAAAAACATCCTTTTTGTGGATCAATGGAGAGCTTCTTGTGATAATATCTTTTGGAGTATTGATGGAGAGCTTCTTATTTGTGTGGATCTATTGAGCATGATTAAAGATCTATTCTGATGAAGAGAGAGAGGAGGAGGATCCCATGGACGCATCAAAGTTTCGGCAATGTCGGATATCTTGACGGAAAAATTCTCGAAATTTCAGAAACCCTAGTTTCTGAGGTATACGTGGGTTGTCTGTGTATAGGGTGTGTATACATTGAAGGTATACGTGGGTTGACTGTGTATACGGAGCGTACAGTGGATAAAATCATGGAGATTTGTGTTTGAGCTGGTGCCAAGCTCTTGGATGATGAGGCGGGTTCTAGATCTGCATTTTATGGCCTCAGATCTATCACTGAAACACTGGTATGGTTACATTATTGTCTTGATGGATACTATTGTTTGATGTGTTGTGAATTCTTAGGGAATTCTTGGTATGGATTCTATGATATGGTTCAGTTTGGATGATTTGGTTGATGGAGTGATCAGTACTCTTGTGATTTAGTGGTGACATGATTGCTATGGTATACGAGTTGTTTCTACATGATTGAGATAGAATTAATATTGATTTGTTATGGAGCATGAGCAAGCTATTGGAGAGCTTGGATGTGTTGGCTGGTGGTCATATTGGACAGTCAAAGACAGAACAGAATGATATATTGATTTTAGATGATCTGAGTTGATCTTGAAGGATAAACCCTAACTCCTCAAAAGATATACACAGTCTGATGTATACATTGGCCTCGTGTATACGCGGGCTGTAGTGAGCCAGGGCGCATGCACTTGCTAGCTGCACTACTGATAGGTCACGTACCTGTTGACATATTCATATCTATTGAGGATTGTTGCCTCATCTCAATTGGTGTTGAGGGTGAAAGATGAGTCTTGCATTATAGAGTTGGTGCTCTTGTAGAGTTGTACTCTATTCAGTTGTCGTTGATAAATCCCCGGATTGTTGTCCATAATAAAAAGAAAATTTGTACATACATCTTTTGTTCTTTGTGCTCCTTGTAGTGATGACTTGATGATGATATATTGATAATATATGTTGTTGATATATGTTCTCATCTAACTGGTTATAAATGACAACAATGGGTAATGAATAAATGTTTAATGTTAACTAAGGAGTTTTTGTAAAGAGGGAAGTTTTGGGAAAAAGAGCCCCACACTCATTCACCCCCCCTCTAAGTGTGGTAGGTGTGTCCAACAATTAGTATCAGAGTGGGCCTTCACTACAATCCTTAACAAGCTTGAAGGAGATCGATAGACACACAAATGGATGATGAAGTTCCAATCCTTGATGAGGAAAACTATTCTATTTGGAGAATAGAGATGAGATTACATTTGAAGACATTGGGAGTAGTTGTTTGGAAGGCATCCATTGGTGGATCAATTTCATTGAATAACAAGTCAAAGTTTGCAGCTCAAAGAGAAGGAAAGAAGAATAATGCATTAGCTCTCAAGACCATTCTTAGTGGACTCTCAAGCCCTATCAAAGAGAGCATGGGACAATGCACTTCTGCCAAGGATCTATGGCTACTAGAGGAAACATATCAAAGCAAGAAGGAGAAATAAGATATTGAAGATCACTCCATCAAGATCACTAAAGGTAAAGAATCTCCAAAAACTCTTTAATGCATTATTTCTAAATGTTATTTTGAAAGCATTTCAAGTGAAGATAAAGAATCAAGTGATGATAGCACAAAGGAAGATCTTGAAGACATTTCAAATGAAGGAAAAGAATTATGCATTAATGTTGGTAAAAAGGAAGATCATGAAAATATTTCAAATGAAGGTAAAGAACTCTAAAAAACCCTTGATTGTAATGATGATGATGATTTTTTCTCTACAAGTGAAGAAGAAGATCTAGAAATAGTTTGTGTAAAGTTTGATGGTATTTTTCCCATGAAAAGAATAGAAGAAAATCAAAAGGAAGTTGAAGAGGGTTTATATAGATATAGAAGTGATCATTATTATATAGACTATAAATATCTTTCAGATAACACTAAGAATTTTCTTAGAAGGAGTCTAAGTCACATCTTGAAGTTAAAAGAAATGATCAAGGAACAAGAAGAGAGCAATAAGACTCAATTAGAAGAAAAGGAAGAAGAGATCACAAGACTAAAGAATGGAAAAGAAGATATGAATGCATATCATGAGATTAGAAAATTTTTTGAAACCATTGTCCATATCAAGACCCAAATTGAAGAAGCCAAAAGAATAGAAGAACTATTGAAGAATCAAATAAGTGAAAAGGAAGAGTCATGTTGTAAGTTAGAAGCTGAAATTGTTGACCTTAGAAAGAAGGTAGAAAAGTCATACAAATTCATGAATAGCTCATGAATCTTGGATGAGATCTTGGAAAGTCAAAGATCACCACTTGATAAATCAGGTCTTGGATACAAACAAGAAGCTACATATGTTGAAGCAAGCAACTCAAAGAAGCATGAGGTAAGTCCATCAAAGAAGGACGACAATGTTGCAAAACAACCATCTACACAAGCCAAGGAAAATTCCAAAAGAACAAAGCAAGCAAGACATCAAGAAGATACTTTTGGGACACCAAAGAAAAGGTATGAAAGTATTTTTCATGGGCATTGTTATTCATGTAATGGATATGGTCACAAATATTTTGAGTGTAGATCTTATGAAAGGAGATATAATGGAATATTTTATAACACCATGAGGTGTTGGAGATGTGATCAAGTAGGACACATTGTTGTTCACTGTAACACCATGAGATGCTACAGTTGTAGTGGATTTGGCCACGAATCCCAGGAGTGTTGGAACACAAGAAGAAAGTCCATGATGAGGACTTCACATAGCATGGCTAGAAGAATGAATGAAGTAAGAAAGGGAGACATATTTGAAAATATGGATTCTCAGAGCTCAAGTTCTTAGAAGCAAGAACCTCTACAGAAGTGGGTGAAGAAGACAGAACAACCAGAACAGGATGAAAAACTGAAGTGAAGTTCAAAAGTGTCATCTACTGAGGAATACGTGGGTGACAGTGGTGACAGTCGCATACATACGTAGGCTGACCTTGAATAGGTCGCGTACATACATGCTCTGTTGTGTAGAAGGCTGCGTATATGTGGTAAAACCTTGGGAAAAAGGAAATGCACATGAGTTGCAACTTGATGTGATGATATAACTCTGTGTTGCAGGGTCTGACATTGCTTATTACAGGTTCTGACACTGTTTGTTGCAGGTTTTGATGGTTCTATGTTGATCATGTAAGGTGACGATGTAAAAGACATCTTGGGTACATGGCACTAACCCATGAGTATGGATTGATGTTGATCAAATGCTCATCTTTTGGATTATATAAAATAAAATGTTGGGGTACATGGCTAGTACATTTTGAAGTTTCATTGATATATCTTATGATGCAATATTGGAAACATATGCTGGTTATCATGGTGCATGCATTTTGCATGTGGTTGGGCTACACATTGAGACATGTAGTTGGTGATTTGAGTTAATAATCATGTTGTACATCATTGGGGAGTCATATCTTGTTGATGCATGGTTGATATACTTTCTTGGTGCAAGTGATGATGCATGATGGTACACTCATAGATGGTATTGTTGATAGATGCACATGTTGGAATATTGGTAAATGCACATGGTTGGCATATTGGTAGATGCACATGTTGCCATGTTGATGGAGGCATATGGTTGATATATTCCATGGATGATATCTTTTTGCACATGGTTTATTTACATGGGTGTTGTGCATTGTGGGCACATTTTGGTACATGATGTACTTGGTTGATATATTGTTCATGATTATTTATTTTTATTGTTGACATTCATGATGCATGGTATGGAACAAGTTTGATGCATGAACAGGTCCAAGGATCGTCATATGGTAGCATATTGTTCATCTTGCAGACAAGATAGGGGGATTCATTCTTCTTCCCATGATTCTAGGAGGAGATATTTATCAGATGCATACCTAGAAAAGAGCCCTATATTTGAAGAAACAACACAGAGGCATAATTCCAGGAGGAGCGATGGTCACAGGGGGAGTATGTTCGATGTATTTTCAGCATTACATCAGAGTGATATCCCTTGTTCAAAAGGGGAGAGACTATTCAAAGGAATATAAATGACACTCAGACAGAGGGAGCAGCCCCAAGAGGAGAATGCCCCTTTTCCATTGATGTCAAAGAGGGAAAGATAATCACATTGATGTGATTGATGTCTATTGATGGGGAGAGATTGATGTGGAGAGATAGTCACATTGACTATTAATGTACAACATGCCTTATCTACATGTTGACATCAATGTTGGTATTTCCATCAATGACAAAGGGGGAGATTGTTGGATCATGTTGTTATTGATGCCAATGGTTTGATTGATTGATGTCAAGTGATTGATTGATGTCAAAGGATTGATTGATTGATGATTGATGAACAATGTATATGTATTGTCCTTGATGAGAATGATATATGTCGAAGTGGAAACCAATTGATAAAGATGGATCATTGATATTTATTTTCCTTGATGAGAATGATAGATGTCAAAGTGGAAACCAATTGATAAAGATGGATCATACATGATGATGCATAGTTTGTTCGATGAAAAGATGACTCATTTTTGTCTTATCATGATTGATAAGGTGCACAAATGGATGAATTCCAAAGTGGTCCCCTTATGGTGAAAGCCCTCATGGGAAGACACTTTGTGGATTGAGTTATCCTAGAAAAACGGTTGGAGGACCCACGCTTGTATGTGAAATAATGAGATGATGATCAATGGAGTTGTTGGTGAAACTATCCTAGATGGATAGTGCTTGTCATTCCATTTCCGGTGGTATGTGGAATGTCACATAACTCCTTATGGTTTGAGAGTTATGGCCTTATGAAGTTGGAGGACTACCATATGAAGGCTTGAAGCCCCCAAGGTCAAAGAAGTCAAAGTGACCTAAAAGAAGAAATCATTATTTAAATGATAAAGTAAAGTGACAAAGTCAAGGTGGATTATTTAAATAATAAATAGAAGTGACAAAATCAAGAAGGAATATTTAAATGATAAAATATTGGAGAACTTTATATTTATGGAAAGTGGTTAACCCTAAAATAAGGAAAATAGGTTAAGTGACCTAGAGGATGAAAGTATAAATAAGATAGCTATGGACTCTTGAAAAACATCATTTTTGTGGATCAATGGAGAGCTTCTTGTGAGAATATCTTTTGGAGTATTGATGGAGAGCTTCTTATTGGTGTGGATCTATTGAGCATGATTGAAGATATATTCTAAGGAAGAGAGCGAGAGGAGGATCTCATGGACGCATCTAATTTTCGTCAATGTCGGAGATCTTGACGGAAAATTTCTCGAAACTTCAGAAACCCTAGTTTTTGAGGGATACGTGGGTTGTTTGTGTATAGGGTGCGTATACATTGAAGGTATACACAGGCTGACTATGTATAGGGAGCGTACAGTGGATAAAATCATGGATATTTGTGTTTGAGTTGGTGCCAAGCTCTTGGATGATGAGGCGGGTTCCAGATCTGCATTCTATAGCCTCAAATCTATCACTAAGACACTAGTATGGTTACATTATTGCCTTGATGGATATTATTGTTTGATGTGTTGTGAATGCTTAGGGAATTCTTGGTATGGATTCTATGATATGGTTCAGTTTGGATGATTTGGTTGATGGAGTGATTAGTACTCTTTTGATTCAATGGTGACATGATTGCTATGGTATACTATTTGTTTCTACATGATTGAGATAGCATTCATATTGATTTGTTGTGGAGCATGAGAAAGCTATTGGAGAGCTTAGATGTGTTGGTTGATGGTCAGATTGGACAGTCAGAGACAGAAGAGAATGATATATTGATTGCAGATGATCTGAGTTGATCTTAAAGGATAAATCTTAACTGCTCATAAGGTATACGCAGTCCGATGTATACACTGGCCGTGTGTATACGCAGGCTGTAGTGAGCCAGTGCACATGCACACGCTGGCTACACTAGTGACAGGTCGTGTACCTATTGACAGATTGATATCTGTTGAGGATTGTTGCCTCATCTCAGTTGGTGTTGAGGGTGTAAGTTGAGTCTTGCATTATAGATCTGGTGCTCTTGTAGAGTTGTACTCTATTCAGTTGTTGCTGATAAACCCCCAGATTGTTATCGATAATAAAAAGAAAAATTGTACATACATCTTGTGTTCTTTGTGTTCCTTGTAGTGATGACTTGATGATGATATATTGATGATATATGTTGTTGATATATGTTCTCATCTAATTGGTTATAAATGACAACAATGGGTAATGAATAAATGTTGAATGTTAACTAAGGAGTTTTTGTAAAGAGGGAAGTTTTGGGAAAAAGAGCCCCACACTCATTCACCCCCCTCTAAGTGTGGTAGGTGTTTCCAACAACTCCTATAGAAGAAGATGAGGATACAAAAAATATCTAGGAAAATGTGGATATGCCATGACCATCTCTAAGGAGATCTACATGGGTACAAAATTATATTATAAGGTATGACACTTATGTTTCATCTATGGGTTTGATTTCTAATGACGGGGAACCTGTTGTTATCAGGAAGCGATGGATACGACTGAAATTTCCAATTGGAAAAAATATATGAAAGAATAAATGGATACCTTAGAGAGAAATAAAACATGGGACTTGATAGAACTTCCAAAGGATGGGAAGGTTGTCGGTTGCAAGTGGGTTTACAAGATGAAAATGGGTGTTGATGATAAAGTTGAAAGGTACAAAGAAAGACTGGTAGCAAAAGGATATTCAAAAAGGGAATTTATTGATTTCCATGAATTTTTTTTACCAGTTGTTAAGATTGTTTCAATTCATGTTGTGTTAGCACTAGTTGCTTTACTTGATCTTGAGTTAGAGCAGCTAGATGTTAAAAAAACATTTTTACATGGATATTTGGATGATGAAATATATATGGAACAAAGAGAAGGGTTTGTTTAGGATCAGAATAAAAGGCTTGTTTGAAAACTCAAGAAGTCATTGTATGGCCTGAAGCAGTCTCCCAAGCAATGGTACAAGAAGTTTGATTCCTTCGTGATGAGCCAAAATTTTACAAGAAGTGAGTATGATCATTTTGTTTACTTTAAAAAGTTGGAAAATGGCATATTCATTATTTTGGTGTTATATGTTGACGATCTGCTTGTAGAAAGAAAAATCATGGTTGAGATCAACAGGTTAAAACCTCAGTTGGATAGGACATTTGATATGAAGGATCTAGGAGAAACAAAACAAATCTTGGGCATGGAAATACACAAAGATAGGAAAAATGGTAAGCTATGGTGATATCAACAGAAGTATGTAGAGAAAATACTTATGAGGCTTGGTATGAATAATATGAAACCATTGAAAGTCCCTTTGGCTTCCCATTTTAATCTTTCTTCAAGTTTATGTCCTAGTAATGTTGAAGAAAATGAGTATGTGTATCGTGTACCATATGCTAATACAATAGGAAGTTTGATGTATACGATGGTAATTACTAGGCCAGATATTTCACATACAGTTGGTGTTGTCAGTAGATACATGGAAAATCTAGGTAAAGAGCATTGGGAAACCGTGAAATTGGTGCTTCATTATCTTAGGGGCACAAGTAATTATTGTATCACCTATAATGGTTGCAATGATTTCATCTTTGGTTATTTCAATTCAGATTTTGCGGGTGACTTGGAAAAAAAGAGATACACTTTAGGATATGTCTTTACTCTTGCAGGTGGACCTTTTAGTTGGATGTCAAAGCTTCAAAACATAGTTTCTTTATCCACTACCGAGGTGGAATATATAGGCGAATCACATGCTTTCAAGGATGAAATTTGGTTAAAAGGCTTGTTGGGTGAGTTCGGAAGGATGCAGGACAAGGTGAAACTATTCTGTAATAGTCAAAGTGTTATTCATTTGGCTAAAAATCCATCTTATCACAGTAAGACAAAACATATTCCTATTTCATACCATTTTGTAAGACATATTATTGATGAAGGTCGAGTAGCTCTAGAAACGTTCCATACACAATAACATTGTTCAAACATGTTCATGAAACCATTATTAGAAGAGAAGTTGTATTGGTGTTTGGCTTCTCTTGGCTTACAGGAACGGTAATGAATAAATTTGGGCATGATATATCAAGTAAATTGTTTTCAAGGTGGTTATTGTTGAAATGTGCCAACTAATTTCCCATGGATTGGATATGGGAAGATTTCTTGGCTCCTATTATTTTTCCTTTAGTTGGAACAAATTAGCTAAAAATAGAATATGGATAGGTGCACATTAATTTGATTAGTTTTATGTAAGTGTTTGAGAGATGATATATATTTATGTAATCTCGTAGAGGCAAACGGGATGACCGTGAGTGATGGTTTTAAGCCTATGTTTGGTTGTTGTAATTCTCCATTGAACAATAATAATATTGATTATTATTGCCCCATGGATGTTTCCCTTTTAAAGGGTTTTACCATGTAAACCACAGTGTTCATTTGTGTGATTCTTGTTGTCTATTATCTTATGTTATCTTTTTCCATTTAATCTTTTTTGGTTTATGCTTTCATTGTCCAACACCGTCAAGGTTGAAGTTAATAGTATTTTTTACATTGGAAATATTAATATCCACTTCTTTCATATCAACGGATTTTTTGCTAAAGGAGAAATGCCTAATATACATTTTCTTCGCCAATGTGTGCAATCCATCAACAAAACTTTTACGCCCATATTATGGAAATGAAAGTTGTATTTAGTGGATTTTGGAGGACTCCATGAGTGCCTCTTTTAGGGTAATATTGCCCCACTACACTTTGATTTCTCGAGGAACGTGTGGAAGTAAGTGGAAAATACTCCAAAGGAAATCTTTGATGTGAACATTTCTTTTGCAAGGTGTTAGCACTGAGAATCACCCTTCTACTGCAAGAGGATAAGCCTAGTACCCATCAAAATGTAAATGTATTAAAATGGTTTGAGTAGATGGATCAATATGACCACTGAGAGAGGAAAATATGACATAGATAGTTGCAGATCACTTCGAGACCATTAGGTTATAGAGTCATAAGTATCATGAATAATGAAGGCATTTAAATTGCCTATCATACAAAAGGATTTAGGTGGTGATGAGAAGAAATAACACATAATGTGTCTGAGTGATAAATGATGAAACATGGGAAAGATGAAAACAAATCCTCTACCGTCTCAGGAATCCATAGATCAAATATACTACCTCCAGACGAAAAGGAAAACAGAAAATGTTTGAGTGATGAACCATGAAATATGGACAAGATGACAAAAAATCCTCTACCGCCTTAGGAATCCATAGATCAGAGAGATTACATCCAGACAAGAAGAAAAATAAAAAGTGTCTGAGTGATGAATCATGAATGATGGGAAAGATGACATCAGATCCTCTACCACCTAAGGAATCCATAGATCAAAGAGATTACATCCAGACAAGAAAAACAAAACAACATGTAAACTAAGAAGACAGTATGATAAAAATAACTCAAAGGAATCTTCAATAACATAATATTTACAATCCAAGCCCTCAAGCTTACAAACTAAAAAATATTGAGCCCTGCTCCTAAGACTCTCTTGGCTCTCTGGCCTCTGAAAAACACCCCCCCTTTACAAAATATTAAACTAATCTATTTATAATCATATCAATCCACAACTTCCAGGAGTGTGACATGGCCATCTCATTCAAATATTTCATCTGTTGATGCAGACCCCCTACCTCACCCCTCGGCAAGGTCCGTTGACCTCCCGGTCAAGGATCATTCTTCAGTCTATCGAGATGAAGTAGCTCTTCGATTACCTACTGGAATCCTATGAACAAATCCATAGGTCCTTACAAAACTCCACCTGTGCAACTAAGCACCAAGCGGGAGCCCCACCTTCACACGACCACGGGTTGTGACTGCATGCCTACACCAAAGGCGCATTGCAATTTTGCATGTCGGGACTTCTGCATGTGAGCCAACTCTAACTCCCCGCTCCCGAAATTATGAAAAGAGCTTAACGGATGTTATCTCCTTTCCTTAGCCTCCGTCCATGTGACCATTCACCATGACCCAAGGCCCAAATCTCAAGCGCGTCGAGATTTCACGTATCGGGAATTCCCGATGCGAATCACTTCTGCTCTCCTGACTCCCGAAATACCAAAATTTCGGAGCTCCCAATCCAAAGGTCCTAATTCCCCCATGATCTAACGTCTCATATCCTATCGGGGTTTAGCGTGTCAAAAATTCACATATCGTGAGGTCGAAATAACTTTCATCTATGTTCTCCCGATCCTCGAAATGTCGAAATCTTCTCTGTGGAAGATCAATGGTCCACGCTCCTTCTTCTATCTGACGGCTCAGATCTAATCATGATTTCGAGCCTCACGATTTCTTAAACTCTTCCCTTTGACTTCTCTCATGTGCGATTGAACAAAATGTTGAAATCCCACCACGTGTCCCTCTCAATGGATGAATAGCATTGTTTCGGCTCCCATCTCCTCGAACATTCGATCCTGTCTTCGCCTCTATTATCTCGATGCCCAATCCTATGACGTATGTGGATCTCCGCCACCTATCACCCTAGATCCAATAGTCCAAAATTATTTCGCAACTTCTCATTTCGTGAGTTTTCTCCTCTTCTCCTTGCAAATCTCCCAATGTCTGATTCCACGAACACCTCAGATCTTCTACCACCTATCCTCTGATAATGGACAGTCCTGATGATTTTGGAATGATCAACGACTATCGTTCACTTCAGCTGTTTTGGCTTCGGCAATCTCAAATCTCAACCTCCTCCTTCACGATTCCCCCAGAGTGCTTCCTCCTGGAGTTCATGATCTCACACCATGCATTTTTTTCTGGATCCGATGGTCCATATTTTCCAATTTTGATCCAACAGTCACTGTCTCTCCTCCTCCTGAGATTCTTTGGCTTTCTTCCTGACTTGGAAGATTTCCAATGTTTCTAAGGCTACAACATTCGATTCTTCTGTGAGCCCTGTAACTTTGGGTCTTGTCTACGGTATGGAAACGCTATCCCTCCTGAGCTTTGGTAATGGAATTTTACCTCAGCTTTGGCGCGTACTTGCACTCTGCATGAAAACTTGCACTACTTCTCCCTGAGCTTTCAACTTTCTCAGTCTCTAAGGGACTCACCCCTTCTGCATATTTAGAAGACTTCTAGTGCTCCTCCTGGAACACTCTGTGCTCAACCTCCAAAGCTTTGGAACTTGAAACAAGTTCTCTCTGTGCGTACTCCTTGCGCTCTGACTGGCCTTTAGATGGCAGTCTTTCAACACTTCATCTGAGTGTTGTCCCAGTGCACTCCTTGTGCAGGTCTTCCTCTAGAGTATTTAGTAACTCTGTATCAACCCTTTCATTCCTTGAAGGGATATAAGTGCCCTCTTGGTGACTTATGCTCAAGCACTCCTTGTTGAGCCAACAAAATATTCAGTAACTCTGTCAGTGTCTTCTTCTTGACACTTCTCTTATCTCTAAACTCGAAATAGAGTTCTTCTCGTACACTCCTTTCACTTTCTCAATGCCCACCTGGCAGAGCTCTAGGAGCCTTCGGTAAATATATAAGTGTCTTCTCATCGACACTTCTCTTTTCTCAGAACTCAAAACATAGTCCTTTTGTGCACTCCTTGCACTTGCTTGATGCCCACCTGATAGAGCTCTATAGATTTATCAGTAACTCTGTCTCTCTGTGCTTTCTATGCACAGTTCCTCCTCTAAGGTATTTAGTAATCTTGAGGATCTCTTGAGTCTGCAAACTATCTTGGTGTTCCCTCCTGGAACGTTCTCCTCTGAACTCAATAGAGAGATTCATATGCGCACTCCTCGTGTTGGCTACAAAACTTCCAACATTATGTTGTTTACTCCTTGCATAGCCTAAAGAATCCAGAACGATATAACAGAACTCAATGAAGATAAAATAAATCTATCTTCCTACTGTATATGAAAACCTATCATACATCTACAACATTCATTCATGAAATACAAAATACATGAACAACAATATGTAGGAAAAACTGCTTTTCTATTATCTCTATGTGTCTATACAGATGTTTACAAAAACTGGACTGTAACAAAGTCCTAGTTCTCTAAGGATCTCTCTCCAAACTTCTAATACCTCCTCAGACTCTCTCTTCTTGAGATCACCTCTCCAAATCCCCTTTATTACAAAAGAGGGCTCCACGAGCTTATCCTCTTCACGGCCTTAGTTCCATTTCTATCTCAGTTATGACACCATACCTCTATGGCTACATTCCATAAATGAATGTCCATAACTGACTACGATCTGGGCAACCCCAACCACTACCTGTACAAAGGCATGGCCTGGCATTTACAGCCTTACAACACAAAACAAATCCGTATAGGATTATTTCAAATTGAAAAATGGGAGGGTTAGCATCTCTCCCTTTCTCCATTGCGCGTCTGCATGTTGGCATGCTGGCACATGTGCTGAGGTGGAGAAATTCTCTTGCATCATCCATGAATCCTTCTGTTTGACTATGTGTGTGTGTGTTCTCTTGTCAGACGCAAGCTCACATCAGTATGGGTTTGCAAGAAGAAACTGTCCATCATGGTAACTCAAGCTGAAAACTCTGTCTCCTCGGCAATAGATTCCACGCCTTCTACTTATGGACTGAGTTGAGGTTTTAGCTACCAGTCCCTTTCCATCAACTAAATTCTCCTTGAGATCGGAGCATGGCTTAACACCTAGGGGGTGGCCACATGTTGCTATCGGATTTGACGTTATATAAGCACGTGATTGCAAGGTCGTCAAAGGAGGTTTGGATCCACATTGCTTTTGAGGCCGCAATTAACCACCTTCCTCAACATAGCTCTTTCGCTATACCATGGTTTCAATTGTGGGACCACTCAAGAATTTTATCATTCGAGCATGTTTCATCCCCGCAATGAAGCGTGGTCATCGATCTGGTCACGAACTTCGATCTAGGAAATCCTTGCTTTTGTTGCCATGCGCCTCTCTTGGATGGACCCTGCTTCCTACTACAAATATCAACGACTCTCAATTACTTCAAGAGTTTGGGCTTAGGGCCTTTTTCTTTTTCTTGTTCACGCAATCCTACGAAGTGCGAGATATGCCTCCACGTGTCCTCTTGTTTTGGACAACCGAGATTTACTTCAGGAGTTCAAGCTTCAAGATTTTTCTCTCGCTTGCTCACGCTTCTATGAAGTATCGAATTCCTAAAGTGAGAGATCTGGTGACACGTGGCCTCTTGATTTGGACGACTGAGATTCACTTCGGGATTTCAGGATTCAGGAGTTTTCTCCTGCTTGCTCGCACAATTCTTCAAAGTGTCAAATTCCTGAAGTGAGAGATCTAGTGACGCATGGCCTCAACCTTCAATGGCTCATATTTACTTCGGGACTTCAAGATGCTTGGCTATTCATTAATCCTTGCATGACTTTTAAACTCTGATCGTCTGAGAGTTTCTAATCTGAATGACATGTGGGGTCTCCACCATGAAAAATAAAACCTGATGGTTGCTTGTACTTCAAACCTGAAATAGACCTCTTTTGAATGTTGCATTGGGATGCTACCTGTGCAATAAAAGACTTGTTCATCCTGTTTCACTTGACAACTATATGTGATAACATTTGGCTCCACAAGGGATGGCATGCTCCCTGTGAGATGCCAAGAACAAGCAGTTCCAGTGCCTTAGCCTTTGGGTTGTGGAGTTGAGATCAAATATATCCTACTAAGGACCACAGGTTGACATGTACACTATCCTATGTCCAAAAAGAAAACAAAAACATGTGCTCTAGAAGGAGATTATTTATGTACAATCCTAGAATAACTTATTTTTACAAAGCTCTAGGTGAAAACAAACCTCCACCAGAGCCATTCAAGTAACTTCCTAATTGAAAACTCATTTACTATGTCACTGATCAACAAGGTACAATGAAACTGTGGCAAAAAATTGATTACAGTCTCCATATTTCCTCCTAATGATGAAGGTAAGATAAGTCTTGTAGGCTTCAATATATTGAGGAAATACAACTCCATGTATTCTGCTACAGGGTCATAAAATAGGTGATAAAACCTACTGGGTCAATAAAATAAAACCTGCTCTTCTTTACAACTGCTCACACATGGTTGAATGTATGTGTCAAGCACATGTGAGTGAAAGGATTGCAGGCTACCGATCCACTTCTCTTTTTCCTTCTCTGATAACATATGTTAGTTGATGGCAATAAATCTCCTCATATATATCAATGGATGGTTGTTTCTCCTTAACGCATTGCTCTTGGTATAAGATTTCATTTTCATGAGAAGGATGGATGCTAATATTTTTTTCCTCTAAGACAAAAAACAGCTCAGCATCTTCATCATTGTCTTCAAAATGATCAAACAAAGGAGGAGCCTTGAATGACATACGAAGAGGTATCTTATGTCGAAAATGAGAAAACGTTTCTTCATTATTAAACACATAATTCCTTTCAAGATTTAATCCAGGAAGCGATATTTTACATCATCATATGAGTCAAAAATAGGCTACTCATATCTAGGTCTTTTAGAGACATGGCTACAAATAATATCAGCTTCCAGAATAGACTCAATTTCTACACTTTCCTTACTAAGACAACAAGCACAATTTTCATCAGATGCAAATGAACAGGGAAGAGAAAAAATTGATTCCTCACCCAAGATATCTTATTCATTCTCACATCCTTCATAAGAATCAACTATATCCTGAATACAGTATTTATAATCCTCACAACAACTATGACAAATTAACTCAGAGGAATAAAAATTTCAACAATGAATATTGAAAGCTGCATGAAACTCTTCGAGTGAAGAAATGATAAAAATCTCAAGAGAGTGATACCAAATATAAGAATATCCTAGAAGAGAGTACATAAAAAACTTCATATGTATGTCTTCATGTTGGATTTCAAGTTGTTGTATCAAAGCATGAAATCCAAGAACATGTTCAAGAGGGTTGTCATTCTTACCTTCATAAAATCTTGGCAGCAGATCTTTCCATTCATCAATATGAGGCACGGGATGTGGATAACTAGACATGGCTGAGAAATTTAGTGGGGAAAACCTCCTATCCATGATAGCCTCCATAGCCATTTGATTTGTCTCCTTCCAGTGGAGTCACCAAAAGATTTTGAATAATGGAGTCGCCATGGTGAAAGATAAGAAGTCGAGATAATGTGTCCAACTTCACTTCACCATCTAAAACTGGATCTATTCATTGTCATTCTCCCAGGGAATATGTATTCACTTCCATCCCCAACAATGATGCCATTAATGTTAGCACTGAGAATCACCCTTCGACTACAAGAGGATAAGCCCAGTACCCATCAAAATGTAAATGTATTGAAATGATTTGAGTAGGTGGATCAGTATGATTGCAGAGAGAGGAAAAGATGACAGAGATAGTTGTAGATCAGTTCGGGACCATTGGGTTATGGAGTCATAAGTATTGTGAATAATGAATGAATTTAAACTGCCTATCTGACAAAAGGATTTAGGTGGTGATGATAATAAAGAAGTCAAAATGTATCTGAGTGATAAACGATGAAACATGGGCAAGATGACAACAGATCCTCTACCGCTTCAAGAATCCATAGATCAAAGATGCTACCTCCAGATGAAAAGGAAAATAGAAAATGTCTAAGTGGTGAACCATGAAATATAGGAAAGATGACAACAAATCCTCTACCGCCTCAGGAATCCATAAATAAGAGAGATTACATCCAGACAAGAAAAAAACAACAAGCGTCTGAGTGATGAACCATGAAATATTGGCAAGATGACAACAGATCCTCTACCGCCTCAGGAATCCATAGATCAGAGAGATTACATCCAGACAAGAGTAAAAACAACAAGCGTTTGAGTGATGAACCATGAAATATGGGAAAGATGACAATAGATCCTCTACCACCTCAAGAATCCATAGATCAGAGAGATTACATCCAGAAAAGAAAAATAGAACAACATGTAAACTAAGAAGACAGTTTGATAAAAACAACTCAAAGGAATATTCAATAACATAATATTTACAATCCAAGCCCTCAGGCTTACAAACTGAAAAATATAGAGCCTTAATCCTAAAACCCTCTCATCTCTCTAGCCTCTGAAAAAGACCCCCCCTTTACAAAATCTTAAACTGATCTATTTATAATCAGATCAGTCCACAAATTCCAGGAGTGTGACCTGACCATCTCATTCAAATCTTTCATCTACGCATCCTTCTATCAGACTGTGTGTGTGTTCTCCTATCAGACAGAAGCTCATATACATATGGGTCTAGAAAAAGAAACCATCCATCGTGGTACCTCGGGCTGACAGCTTTGTCTCCTCGTCCATAGCTTTCATGCCTTCTATTTATGGAATGAGTTGAGGTTTCAACTACCAGTCCCTTTCCATCAACTAAATCCTCCTCGAGATCAGAGCGTGGCTTAATGCCTAGGGGGTGACCACGTGTTGTTGTCGTATTTGACGTTATATAAGCACGTGATTGTGGGGCCGTCAAAGTTGATTTGGATCCACACTGCTTTTGAGCCCGCAATTCACCACCTTACGCCACGTAGCTCTTTTGCTATACCATGGTTTCAATTGCGGAACCGCTCAATAAATTTATTGTTCGAGCATGTTTCGTCCCCACAATGAAGTGTGGCCGTCAATATGGTCATGATTTATGATATGGGAAATCCCCACTTTTGCTGCCACTGGCCGCTCTTGGATGGACCCTGCTTCCTACTGCAAATATCAATGGCTCTTAATTACTTCGAGAATTTTGGATTCAAGCCTTTTTCTTCTGCTTGTTCGCGCAATCCTACGAAGTGCGAGATATTTCTCCACATGCCCTCTTATTTTGGATGACCGAGATTAACTTCAGGAGTTTTCTCCTACTTTCTCGTGCAATTCTCCAAAGTACCGAATTCCTGAAGTGAGAGATCTGGTGACATGTGACCTCTTGATTTGGATGAACGAGATTCACTTTAGGAGTTCGGTCTTCGGGATTTTTCTCCTTCTTGCTCACACAATTCTCTGAAGTGTTGAATTCTCGAAGTGAGAGATCTGGTGATGCGTGGCCTCATCCTTCAATGGCTCATATTTACTTCAGGACTTCGGGACGCTTGGATAGTCATTAATCCTTGCATGACTTTTAAATTTCAACTGTCCGAGAGCCGCTAATATGAACGACACATGGGGTCTCCACCGTGGAAAATCAAACACGTTGGTTGCTTGTACTTCAAACCCGAAACATACCTCTTTTGAATGTTGCGCTAGGATGCTACCCGTGCAACAAAATACTTGGTTGTCCTGTTTTCCTTGACAACTATATGTGATAACACAAGGAGTTTAATGTTGTTAGGGTCCTAACCCGCACATAGGTAGAACAATATATTCAGATGTAATAAAGGTCAATATTAATAAGGCCTTTCAATAAAATAGAATAAGGCGGATGTAAGAAGACCTAAT
>JZKD02S1999897.1:1136614-1151909 GCA_000966675.3 Picea glauca
TTCTTATATCATTTATGTGTTATTGTGGAGATTATGCTGGTTATATTACTGTTATTCTACCATTTCTAGCATTTTATTTATGTTCTGCATACTTTTTATATCTAGTATATTACAAATGGAGTTTCCTATTCCTAGAGGTAAGTTGGAAATATATCTCATTATTGGAATGTTTAGAAAATACATGTATAATATCCTCGAATTTGATGATTTGTTGGTTTCGCCCCCTCTTCAAAATATGGATATTTGAATATAGTAGGTTTAGATATTGGGAACTAAATGAATATGATATCAAATTTTCATATTCTGGGCATCCTATGCAATCGAGTTAAGTTGAGGCACCCAAGTACTTTGTCAAATAACACAACCACATAATTAAAGTGGTTGATATTGGAACCATTAGTTAATGATGCAGGAGCATCCTGCTCCAAAAACCATTGTATATTTGGTTAACCTAGGGGGTCTTATGTTTTCTAAGGATTTGATTTCTAAATAGGAAATTATGTCTATTTCAGTGGTTTGAGCGAGGAATAAGTATGTGAGGTTTTATTGTAAATGTTCTCGAATATGTGAGGACATGAGTCATATTGGGCTTGTAGAGATCTCATGAACATCTTAGGGATTAGGAGATCCTAGAATGGGTATTTGGTTGAGTGGAAAGTGGATCAGAGAGGATCCTTAGGAGTATGTTGAGGATTTTTTGGATCTGAACCAGAAACAGTTCATAATACCTTTTGTATATTATTGTAATCCTTAGAGGAAAAGAGGGTGTGGCCAACTAAATGTTAATTAGGACAGACATCTAGGAGGGGGGTGAAAATGCATAGAAGATTAGGGCCAGACATCAAAGGTGGCCAATTTAATGTTAGTTATGCCAGAAATTGAGGATTGAGGTTTGTTGATTTAATCCAGACAAAGGAGGGAATGTGAGCTTATGTAATTGTATGTAAACTTATGTATATAAATACAAACGAAATGCTCTATTTCAAGTATTCTGGAAGCCTCTAAATCTATGTTTGTTTTTCTGTGATTTGTATACCTCTGTGAGGAAGAAGAATAAGTTTGTGCATATAATGAGACTGTGTAATTGAAGGTGTAGGGTTCATGTTGCAAGTCCGCGAATGAGAATTCTGAGAGGAGGCCTGGTGAAATTCCTTGTTCTAAAGGAGACCAAAGAAATTTTGTTGGCTCTTGGTTATGGATGAAAAAGAAGATCAAGGAAGAAAAGGGAGAAAGCGAATTGCACGGAAGACACAGTGACTGTTGTTGGGTCAAAGTGAACAAAAGAGCAGAAAACATGGAGCGAAGCCTGAGAAATAAATTTGTTGGACGAGGAGACTGGGGATGACAGATAAGAAAGAGAGAAGGATTGTGGACAAGTCAGGAAGCAGGAAAATCCACCATTGGATGCTTTGGAGCACCGTGTGAGACGGAAGGAAATACATGCTGGTGAAGCCCTAAAAATACGGGTCAAGTTGACCTAGGGTTTTGGTATCTAGGCTTTCTGACACCTAGGTTTCGGCCTAAGGATGTCAGTGAGCTATTGTAATGTATAAGTAAAGGTCTAAAGGACCTGGGTTGGGTTGGTACAATATTGTTGTTGATCTAGTTGTATTGTTGATGTGAGTGAGTATTGTATCGAGAGAGAGAAGTGATAAGAGTGAGAGCCTTCTGGTATTATAAGATCTTCAGCTGGGTGCAAAGATCAACCCTGCAGCTAAGTGTGCAGGAAGGGGAGAGAAAGAGAGAAGAAGAAGCAAGAAGATCTGCTAGTTGAAAGCGCAAACAAGAACTGTATACTTTATCTTAATAAATCATAAGTTCATTTTTGTGGACGTGCCCTAGAGAGAGGGTGAACCACGTATATTTGGTGTTGTGGGTTAATGGTATTTTATCTCTATCATTGATATACTATGATTGCATTATTGCTTTAGATCTGATAAGTAGATGTGTAGAATAGATCTAAATTGATAAGTGATATATGAACATTGTGTTGTTCTTGTGATTGATCCACTTGATATTTCCTTTGGTTGTAGACATCTCTATCCTGCAACCCCCTCATAGCTACTTTGGGTGAGACTGCATCTGATTTGCAGGTGTTGCCGAAAGGGCCAGTAGTTAGGGATTTTTGGTGCGCTCTTGGAGCTAAACCCTGGGTCTACCCCTATGCCAACAAATGGTTCTATTGTCGGGACAAAAATATTCTTGAGGGAATGTAAAGGTGGTTTCCATCGAAGACAAAGATTCAAAATTGTATAGAATATCAAGAAAAGGACTTTGTTGAATCCCAGAACAAGAACCCTAATCTTATCTCAGAAGATTGGTTGGAGAAATATATCTTTACTGATATACACGAAATTTTCTTTGGAGGAATCGATCAAGAGCTATATGAGTGGCTATCTAGATTAGCAAATACCCAGTTGGAGAAATATATCTTTACTGATATACATGAAATTTTCTTTGGAGAAATCGATCAAGAGCTATATGAGTGGCTAGCTAGATTAGCAAATACCCAGTTTGAGATCCGATCTAGACCTCCTGTGGTTTGGATGTCGGAGCTAATCAAGAAGGTCAAAGAGTTCATAACATTGTATCACGAGCAGTAGATCACTGGTTTGATAGAACCATCAAAGGGTACATCACAGAGTTTTTTGTTGACAAGGTAGAGTCATACAGCTAAGCTGAGAGATACTTCTTCAAGGGACCCAGAGGGAAATTTTTGCATTTTCTAAAGCTGAGAATCAAGATGTTATTTCATGAGAATAACATCTTGAAGATACAATATATTGGTCGGATAAAGAAAGGCTAATGTTCAAGAATTCGAACAATGACAACGACACAGAAGCTAGACATACACGCAGTGGGAGAGTGTTCCGAGAAGTTCACCTTGAAAACCTGTTTAAGTAGAACTACGGGGAGGAGGGTTTCTACAGTGGAGAAGAGGCAGATCTGACAGATGAAGAACATTCAGAACCCGCTAGGGCAGAGGAAGGAGAATCTAAAGAGCTTCACCGAAGAGAATCTGAAACCTCAAAAACTGCGTAGACCATCGAAGTAAGTACTGTTATCCCTCCTATAAATTCAGTAGTATTAAGAAATCAAAGCAATCCCAATCACCAGAGTATTCAGAGCACAGTCAATAGTAGTCCACCACACATTCAGTTAGGAAACCTAGGAAGATCTATGGCAGATGAGATGAGGCTTCCTATCTTCAGGGGAGGTGGATCTGAAGATCCTGAGCAACACTGGTTCCTATGTGAAGCCATATGGAATATTAAAAATTTCACCGATGAAGCTGTCAAAAGAACCCATCTTAGTACCACTCTAAGGGATCGTTCACTGAGCTAGTATATCTTCTTACTTCTTCTCTCTTTCTCTCCCCTTCATGTGCACTTAAGTGCAGGGTTGATCTTCACACCCAGCTGAAGATCTTACAATACCAGAAAGATCTCACTCTTAGCACTTCTCTCTCTCGATACAATACTCACTCACATCAAAAATAAAACTAGATCAACAACAATATCGTACCAACCCAACCCAGGTCCTTTAGACCTTTACTTATACATTAAAATATCTCACTGACATCCTTAGGCCGAAACCTAGGTGTCAAAAACCCTAGATACCAAAACCCTAGGTCAACTTGACCCGTATTTTCAGGGCTTCGCTAGCCTGTCTTTCCTTCCTTCTCGCGCGATGCTCCAAATCATCCAATGATGGCTTTTCCCGCTTCCTGAGTTGTCCACAATCCTTCTCTCTTGCTTATTTGTCATCCCTGATCTCCTCATCCAATGACTTTCTTTCTTGGGCTTCGCTCCATCTTTTCTACTCTTTTGTTCACTTTGACCCAACAACAGTCACTGTGTCTTCTGCACAGTTCGCATTCTCCCTTTTCTTCCTTGATATTCTCTTTCTTCCATAACCAAGGGACAACAAATTCATTTCATTAAGCATTGATCACGAGAAGGATCGATGATCCTACAGAACAGAGAAGGATAAAGGGTTTCATGACCACATGTTAAGACACAACAGTCATCTAATCATCCATCAGTGAATGGTAGCCATTAGATCACAACCACACAAGGAAGAGGAAGGAGTGAACATCGATCGTTCATTATCTGGCTAGGAGCACTGCAGACCGTCATATCAGGAGGAAAGGGATAATAGATAACTGACGAGTCATGGATGTCAGATATGGAGGAAGAGAGGAGGATTGTCGGGTCAACAACTAATCAATTCGTGACCATCAGATCTTGATGAAGACAAATCGATGGATGGGAGTGATTGCGGAAGTTGAAGGGAGAATTAACTGGTGAGTTAATTCACATCCCACAATCAACCGGGACCATAGATCTCCACTGGGAGGAAAATCAACGGTGTTTTCGATTCCATTACCAGCGACCAACTTCCATTGCGAAGATCGGGAGGAAGTTTAAACACCATGTTATTTGTTGCTCCGCAATCCACCTCATCCGTCGGATCTAGGGAAAGTTAGATCTACATCGTAGATTGGAATAGGACAGGGATTAACACTTAAAGGATTTGGTTGAGGTCACAACCCTCGATCACGTGGATTGGAAGCAAAGGTCCTTCGGACTAAGAGTATTAAATATAATTTAGTGTCTCTGTGTAAAAATGTGGCATATGGATATTCGATCCTATTAGTGATCGAATCAGAGAAGGAGCAGATCGATCCTGGGACACCACTTTGTGGGTTTAGAGAAACCTAAGGCAAAATTAGAGTTGCAAAACTGTGGGATAGGTGAGTTGGATTTGGATCTGGTGTCAAGCTTATGGGTAAAATTTGGTCAGTTCATATCTGACTTGCATCAGTTTGGTATTAGAGAAAGGAATTCTCTTTGACAGGAAATTACAGAATTGCAGATTTATAGAGACAGAACGTGAAGGTGGAGTTCTTGGAAATCTGACAAGAAGACAATATGCATAGGAGAATGCATAAGGAGGTCAAAGATATTCTACACAGAGTAATTCAGATTTAGGGAAACATGATAGAACAAGGCAGAGGCAAAGAATATTCCATTCAAATGAAGATGAATGGTGGGACAAGATCGTGCATATATCTTGAAGGCTGCCATGTTATGTTTTTATTCCAACTATGGTTTTGAGTTTGTTGCAGGTTAAAACAAACTGAAGGTTGATAGTAGCAGACAACTAGAAGGTTGTGACAAAAGAACAATCGTTCCCTTGAAGGATAAGAGTACGTGAGGATTCCTAAAGTAGTGGTAAAGAACTTTGAAGATTCCATCTAAAGGTTGGACAAGGAGGACAAAGTTGAATGTTCTCAAAAAGGTGGAGAACTGCAGAAGACCAAGAGGAGAAAAGGAGTTTCTCATAAGGTGGTTCCAGAGACAGAGAGACAATTAGGTACCAGGAAGTCAGGCTTGGAGGGAAGCTTGAATTGGTATGAATACATGTATGGATAATTTTCAAGAGAAGGATTAGAGATAGTCTAGAGGTTAACAAATGGAGTTCACAAAGGAGGGGAATACAATGATCATTGAATTTCAGTGTAGAGGTTCAGAGGAAATCCACAACAAAAAGAAATATGCCAGGGTAAAAGGCATAGAGAAGATGAGTCAAGAATAATTTGATAGAGAGATGACTAAGATAAAAGGTAAACTGAGTTACATGATGAAGTTGCTACAAGAGGAAGAGGTACAAGAGAACCAAAGACATGGATGGAGTATGAAGAAGAAATTCTAGTGGTCAATGATGCAGTTATATGAGGATAATCTTAGGAAAAGCTTAGAGATATTGAAGTAGAGGATGAATGCTTTGATGCAGAAGGAGAAACTCATAGGAGATGAGTTTAGATACATTCCATTGAAAAAAGAGGAAGTTGTGAACCAGAGAAGGGATACATCCTTGGATAGGATTATGTGGAGAGGAGACTAGTTGACAATCTCATAGACTCTTTGGAGAATTCAGATTAGCATGATACGCTGACAAGGGAATCAAGAGAGGATGAAGGCCTTAATAGTTTTAAAGTTGATAATTTGTGTATGATTGCAGGTAAAATAGGTGATAGACAATGAATTGAAGTTGTCACGAAGATGGAAGAAGAAAAGGAAATGAGCAAAGACATTTTGAGAAGGAAATATCAGAATTGCATTTTGATGGAGAATGAGGCTATGTTGTCTCATGAAGGAAACCAAGGGAGAACACATGCACATTTGGATGATGAAGGAACCGATAGACAATCATAAGGATTTGTGGTTGTAGGTAAAGGAGAATTGGCTCATGAGGATAACCAACAAGAAGATGTAGAGAAGCATTCTGATGAAATGCTTACCAGGTGGAATGAAGAGATAAAGTTGTTGGAGAGAATTCTCATAGAAATTGAATTAGAAAGAGGAGAAAATACAACTAATAAAAGGACATGTTCACATATGTATAGCAGTGGAAGATAAATTCTTATTGAATGTAAAGAAAATGAGGTAAATTTTAAATTTAATTTTAATCTGTAAATTGCAGGCATACCAGTGGAAGATGAGCATGACATGGGAATATCATCTAAACTACTTCCTAAGGAAGAAGGTAATCCTCAAGTGGTGAATATTAGGGAGGAGTTAAATTTTATAGAAAGATGGATGACTAAAGATTAAGATTGCAGAGAATATGCAGACCTGATTCAAATAGAAGAGAAAATGAATTTGTCAATTAGAGGTGGCACAGGAGAAGGAAATCAGAGAAAGAATCCTGAAGATATAATTCAGGACATGATGCAACCATTAGTGGACAAAAACAACAACATAATTCAACAAAGAGAAGGCATCAACAAATGCCATAGTATGTACCATTCAAAGGATAAGTTGGACATAGAAATTGAGATGATAATGGAGTTGATGAAGAAGATATCTCAGAAGAAGAAGACAACAATAAGGAAGAAAATCAACGGTAACAAGAAAGTGACAGTAACAGTTTGTGAAAGAAAAGCCAGTGGGGCATTGCAACATAAAGTGTATAAGCCAGGATAAGTATAAGAAACAACTAAGTAGCAACATAATAGGGAAGTTGATGGATCAAGTGGAAGGCTTCAATACAAAGTTTGGGACCCTGGAGGGTTTCATCAGCATGTGAAACACATGATCAGGAGATCATGAATGTTTTCAACCTTGGGAGTCTGATGCAGGAGAATCCTGCTCCAAAAAACATTGTATATTTGGTTGACCTAGGGGTTCTTATGTTTGCTAAGGATTTTATTTCTAAATAGGAAATTATGTCTATTTGAGTGGTTTGAGTGAGGAATAAGTATGTGAGGTTTTATTGTAAATGTTATCGAATATGTGAGAACATGAGTGGTAATGGGCTTGTAGAGATACCATGAAGATCTTAGGGATTAGGAGATCCTAGAATAGGGATTTGTTTGAGTGGAAAGTGGATTAGAGAGGATCCTTAGGAGTCTATTGAGGATTTGTTGGATCCGAACCAAAAACAATTCATAATCCCTTTTTAATATTATTGTAAGCCTTAGAGGCAAAGACTGTGTGGCCAACTGAATGTTAATTAGGCCAGACATCTAGGGGGGGGATGGCAAGACATAGAAGATTAGGGCCAGACACCCAAGGTGGCCAACTGAATGTTAATTAGGAAGGAGATCGAAGGTGGCCAACTGAATTGTAATTAGGCCAGACATTGAGGATTGATGTCTGTTGATTTAATCTAAACGAAGGGGGGTCTGCGAGCCTGCGTAATTGTATGTAAACCTATGTATATAAATACAAAGGAAATACTCTATTTCGAGTATTCTGGAAGCTTATGAATCTATGTCGGTTATCTGTGTATTGTATACCTCTGTGAGGAAGAAGGATAAGTCTATGCATATAGTGAGACTTTGTAATTGCAGGTGTAGGGTTCGTGTTGCAAGGCCGCGAATGAGAATTCTGAGAGGAGGCCTAGTGCAATCCTGTGTTCTAAAGGAGATCAAATAATGTCATTCCATTGAGAATCGATCATGAGAATGATCGATGATCCTACAAAACAAAGAAGGATAAAGGGTTTTGTGACCACAGGTTAAGACACAACAATCATCTGATCATCCATCAATGAATGGTAGTTGTTAGATCACAACCGTGCAAGGAAGAGGAAGGAGCGAACATCTACCATTCATCATCTGGCTAGAAGCGTTGCAGACCATCAGATCGTGAGGAAAGGGGTAATCAATAAGCGATGAGTCGTGGTTGTCATATCTGGAGGAAGAGAGGAAGACTGTTATGAACAAAAATTAGATATTAATAACATAATAATTAAATAATAATTATAAATAATGAAAGGACATGTCTCAAAGGACATGACTATTGGTTAAGGGCACCCCTATGTGGGTATATAACCGAACCCTCATTCTCATTTGTAATCATCTTACTATTCATTCTTATTATATATATATTTGTCCATATGGATTTGATTACTATATTCCAGATATTTTGGATTATTTGTGCATGACAAACTTTGTTCGTCTCATTTGGTATCAGAGAAAGTCTGATCCTGGCCATTGGCCACACTTATCCATTTTTATCTAATCAGGCTTTTAGCCAAACCTTGTCGTATTATAGTTTCTCTGATCTGGTCATTGACCGCAATCAGGCCCTTGGCCATTTAAAGTGAATAATTATTCTTCTCCCAAAAAATTAGAAGAAAATAGTACCAGATATTAAGAAAATAAAAAGAAAAATAAAATCGTGCTACAATTAGAAAAAAAGAACCAGAAAATCAAGTGAGCGAATATATCTTAAAATAAGGAAAAAATATTCTGCTATTCATTACAAAGAAGTAACATATTAGTGAGAAGTAAAGAGAAATAGAAAGTACAAGGTGTTGGTTTTTATATTCTAGAGAGTTATCGCTCATTAATCATTAGAATATAGAAATCGCACTAAAGGACAAATTTGATTTACTGTTGGCATATAATAGTCATAAAGTTAATGTGTTCCATTCAATGATCGCCTACATCAAGAAATAACAGTTGTAACAATGACCAAAAGAGTTGCCACATGTCTAACTACATCTAGCGACCAAGAGAACCTTGTCAAGAGGTTTTGTCATTTGGTTAAGTCTGGATTACCAAAGGGGAACGTCACCATACATTACATAGTACAAGCCACCAGTCAATTGTTAAGGAACAAATGCAAAACGAAAAGGAAGTTTGTTTATGGGGTTGGTCTGTCTAGCCGCCACCAAACTGTGAAGAATATCTCTGCCGAAATTAAAATACTTGAATGAAAGTCAGAAGAATATATCCATTATTCATTTATCTATCAATATATTTATCATTCCAATTTTGTAGCTCTTGGTTTATCTATTACAGTGGTATCAAAGTTGTAACCTAGTCTTGAAAAATCGACACACCAACCGGAAATTAGAGTCGATTTAAGAATTCTTGTGACGGAGAAGGTCGTTGTGGAAAGAAAACATATCAGACACACCAATAACCAATAACCGTGACCCTTCATAATAATACAACTGTTCATTAATTCACAGGTTTTTACATAGCAAAGGCTTAATATCATAATTGGACAATACGGTGAAATTACGGGTATTGGAATTACTTTTACATTTTATTCCAATGAAAAAGGAAGAGTATAGTTTAGACCAACAAGAAGGGGAGAGTACGAAAAACCTAAATATATATATAAATAAAGAAAAATAAGTTAGAAAAAAAGAAAAGTGAAACATTCTATCGGATTATTAAAGGTGCACTTATAAAGAGGAAAAGAGTACTTTTAAGGGTTAAAAAACAAATCAGAAAGTTTAATTCAAGTATTTAAGTGAAAAGTATTTAATAAAGATAATATTAAATCCTTTTAAATATAAGTGATATTAAATAATTTACATAAGGTACTTTACTACAAGTAAACAATTACAAAGTATTAAGGTTTTGTGTTGTTTGGGAAGGGAGTGAATATTTCAAGTCTCATATTTAAAAAAGGGTCACTTTAAGTTACCGAGGGGAATATTAAAAAAATAATTAAAATACTATTGAAAAGGGATATTAAAAAAAAAACTTAAGTGGAAAATAATAATAATAATAATAATAATAATCAAAAGCCCAATTCAAGTTATAAAAAAAAATGGACAATTCCATAGATAAATTGAAATTTATGACTAAATGTTTTTTTTGTGAATTTGAGTTTGAGTATATGACAATTTTTAAAAATCAAAATTGTTTCTGTCTAATTTGTGGGAAATCATTTATTATGGAAGAATATCAAGAGAATTCAGAAATACAATCACAAATATTGAAAGGAGAACTAGGACATTATAAAGCGAGCAATAAAAAATTACAGTTTAAAATTGAGAAGGAGAAATATTTTAATGGGTTAACAGAGAAAGATAATCATTACTTCAAAGAGCGTATTCAAGAACACATCGCACAAAATGAAGACCTAAAGACCAAAATACAAAAAATGGACCAAGACTTACTAGAACGAGATGAAGAAATATAATGATTAAAAAATCATAATCAAAATTTACTAGTTAAAATCAGAAAGTCAAAAGGCAAGAAGCAAGGGAATAAAAATTCAGAACAAGAAAATCAAGGTCTCAAGGAGAAATTAACTAAAAAAGAGGAAGAAATATCATGCCTAAGGAACCTTAACCAGAAATTACTTGAACAAATTAAAATCTTAAAGGATGAAAGAAAGGAGAATCTAGAATTAAAAAAAGACGATAGGTCAGAAAATAAGGAAGAAATTTTATGATTAAGACGACATAATCAAGATTTATTAACTCATGTTAAAAATCTCAAGCATGATAATAATTCTTTACAAGAAGAACTAGATCGCAAAACATTGTTAGTCGACAAGGGAACAATGACTGACCCAATAGAGAAATTATCTAGCATTTCAATTTTGACAGTAGAAAAAGGAACCAATTCAAAGTCAGTTGATGTTCAAATTAAAAAGAATGCTTACATTGACAAATCACTACAAACATCAAAAGAACATGATTCCAAGGAAAATCCACAAGAGATTAGGATGCCTTATCGTCATCCAAATCACAAGAGTCATTACGACCAATGACTAAGAGAAAAGGAAAATAAACAATGTTCTTCTTGCCAACAATTAAACTACCACACTGAAAAAGAACAAAGACAAAATCAACAACTTGTAGGGAAGCTTAAAATGACAATCGCCATCCGAAAAATAGATCATCAAACAATTCCAATGAAAGTAGATTTGGGATTGATCACTCCCCAAAAGATGCAACACATCAGTTTGGGAATTCGAAGGTTATATCATCTTGTTTCGTCGAGAGTCACAACTACAAGCATTGAAGATTTGAGAAGACATCGTGTGCTAGAAAAAAATTTAAAACGGAAGCCTTCCAATGATTATGCTTTGAGGACAAAACATTTTTAAGGGGAAGGAAACGTTAGGAACAAAAAATAGATATTAAAAACATAATAATTAAATAATAATTAATAAGTTATTATTAATAATAATGAAAGGACATGTCTCATAGGACATGACTATTGGTTAAGGGCACCCCTGCGTGGGTATATAAGAGAGCCCTCATTCTCATTTGTAATCATCTTACTATTCATTCTTATTACATATATATTTGTCCATATGGATTTGATTTCTATATTCCAGATATTTTGGATTATTTGTGCGTGATGAACTTTGTTCATCTCAAGGACCGACATGTCAATGACTGATTAAGTCGTGACTATTGGCTCATGTTGAAGACAAATCGATGCACGAGAGTGATTTCAAAAGTTGAAGGGTGAATTAATTGGCGAGCTACTTCACATACTGCAATCAACAGGTACCGTAGATCTCCATCGGGAGGAAGATCAATGGTGGATGTTAATTTCATTACCAGTGAGCAACTTCCATTGCGAATATCGGGAGGAATATTAAACACCATGCTAGTTGTAGCTCTGCAATCCACCATAGTCGTCGAATCTAGGGGAAGTCGGATCTATGTCGTAGAATGGAATAGGACAAGGATTAGCACCTGAAGGAGTTGGTTGAGGTCACAACCCTCGATCACATGGATTGGAAGTGAAGGTCCTTCAGACTAAGAGTATTAAATAGAATTTAGCACCTCTGTGTAAAACTGTGGCATATGGATATTCGATCATGTTAGTGATCGAATCATAGAAGGAGCATATCGATCCTAGGACACCCCTTTGTGGGTTTAGAGCAACCTAAGGAGAAATTAGAGTTGCATAATTGTGGGATAGGTGAGTTGGATTTGGATCTGGTATCAAGCTTGTGGGTAAAATTTGGTCGGTTCATATATGACTTGCATCAGTTAAAATAAGTGAATTTGGGATGTTCCCACCCCACACCTCTGCAAAATCAATTGGTTTAATCCACTTTGTTTATCTCTATCAATTATTTTATTTCTCATTGTCTATCTCAATGCATAAAGGAGATTAGTTAAATTTAATAAGAGATTGGTTAAATTTGATAGTTACTTATCCATTTTTTCTTTGTTTAGTTTTTGTATATTGTATATTAGTAATTTTAAAATATCACTGATGTCTACTTAATTTTTAAAACTATGAACAAATGACTTGGAATGAATATATATATATATATAGTGAGCCATTGAATAGTATTAAGAAGTTGGGTGGAAGATGGACCTATGGTGCTAGTCTTCACTGGTTATTTTACCACATTCACTCAAATCTGATATGTAGGGGAGAACGTTGGAATGTTAGTGATCAAGTCATATGTGGCGGAGGAGAACCTTGGGATAGTAGTGATCCAGTCATATGTGGTGGAAGTGTTCACTTGCTTGTTCATGGATACCATTGTTAAATGTAATATGCAAATCTTAACCCCTAACACTTTTTGATTCATCGCAAAATCACAAAACATTTACTTAGAAGTGCCTATTTAATTTATACCCTATCACTAAAAATTACAAATTTTAATGTAAGAACTTTTTTTATGCAAACTTACTGTAAATATGATGCGGGAATAAGTTTAATGATATGAACTAAAAACACTGGCCATTGATCACAACTTAATAGTTATGTAAGCTAACCCATTTCTCTATGCAAAAATTATTTTTATCTATGTAAGCTAACCCATTTATCTATGTATTCTTATGTTTTGGTGGATGTCATTGAATTAAACAATCTTTAGGCATGTGTGTAGAGGAGATGAATATTTTGAACGCTTTTATCACTATTAAGAGGTTTTATATAATTAATTTTATTATTGGTATATTAGTAAATTGATAAGTCGATCAATTTAATTTCTTTATAAAAAGTTTTGTTTTTTTAATTTAATAAATATGTTATTATAAGATATAGTTTTATAAAAAGTTTTGTTTTTATTAATAAATATTTTGACTGTTAAATTTGTTATTTAAATTTTAAAAAATATTTAAAATAAAATTATATGAAAAATAGAAAAAAAAAATCTTTTTTTTTTTAATTTTAAATAAATTTTCTCACTTTTAAAATTTGAAAATTATATTTAAAAAAAATATCCACTTATCAATTACATCATAAAATTTATCATATAAATATAAATATAAATAAAAAAAACCAAACATTTTTATATATTATAAAATTTATTATGTAAAACATAAATAAAATATCTTATTAAGTATAAATTAATTGATCATTGTGAGATTTAATCTTTATGTACATTTATTTAATACATCAACCCTGTGAGATTTAATCTTTAAGTTAATTTGATCATTATGAGGTTTAATCTTTATGTAATTTTTTTTAATACATCAACCCTCTGCATTTCATAAAATTATGAAAGAAGTAAGACAAATTGTCATTTCATAAAATTATGAAAGAATATTAAAGAAGTAAGATGTGGTTTCGATCAATTCTTTTCCATTTTTATTATGCTGAAAGGTGTACATCTATTGATAATGAGAACATTTAATATGTTTTTAGTACTTAATTAGTTTTGTGTGGACAAGATTAAATATTATTGGAATATTCTTAGTCGTCCCAATAAATCAATGGTTGTGATTTCAACCACTAACTTCCCCACTATTATAAAGACATCCGTTTACATGTTTATTTTTTTACTTTTACTTAATCATATTGAAAATTTACTATGATGACTAGCTGATTGCCACCTCTGAGTGATTAACGTTTCATTTTCTAAAGAGCCGCCATGATTTTTACTCCAACTATTATTTACTGGGCGGGATTTTCCTGCCTAAAGCTCTTAGTGCAGTGTATTACCACGTTCATTATTTAATGCACAGGGTTCTGGTTATTTAATGTCCAGGGCTCGGTTATTTCGGCATTCACCAACCACGAGTGACTTGTGGCTGTGCTAGTCTATATCTTCACTTGGGTTTTCTCTTTGTAAACTAATTTTCTCATTATTGTTGGAATTATAAATGGATAGTGGAATAATTTGATCATTATAGTGGAAATGGGTATAATTAATGAATTTTTAATAATAAATCTTAATTTTATAATTTGGAAATGAATATAATTAATGAATTTTTAATTATAAATCTTAATTTTATGATTAGCAATGAAGATGTTTGTATATTTATTTTTAGCACGGTCTTACCAAATCAATAAATTAGATTTTATATTCATAATTTTCTTATGTTTTTGAATGTTTATGTTTTCTTGTTTATTTTTTTACATTCACTTAATATAATTAATAATTTAAGATTATCACATTTACCTAATTAACCAGAATTAATCTGTATATAATACCTCATTATCAAGTTCATGCATTTAGTAGGGATTAATTCTATGAATAACAATTGTCATATCGTTGCAAGTGTTTCATTTATGAAGCGATCCACTCATGTTGCCACATTGGTTAAGCTCGATGCAATGATGGATGCCAAATTTGGGTGGCATTTCAAATTTCATTTTGGTTTAAATTAACTAAGGCGTTTCAGATTCCATCTCTAATGAAGCGAAGATGGATGAGGAGTGAAGTCCAACATATGTTGGACCAGTGCATGGAAGGATATACACAACACTTGGAAGTAATGGAGATGTTATCTAGTTGTTAACAGCAGTAATAAGCGCGGGTTATAAGCGCCAGTTAGAAGAGTCAGTTATGAGTTAAGAGTCAGTTGTCTAGTTGTCTTTTGGTTTGCATGTAGCCGACTCGGGAGAGTCTTTTTCTATATAAGGATGTAATCCGTCTACGTTTGAAAATGAAGAAGTGAGCGTAGCCTCACCGTGTTTGCTTGCCCCGCATATTCTATCTTGGTATCAGAGCCACGAGGAGAAGGTGCGGAGCCGCGAGAAGAAGGTGCGGAAATTGGAGAGGTTCGCAGGTCTCTCCTCTGCTAGGGTGCGGAGACATACTACTCAGCC